>VWYH01010051.1:1936233-2018619 GCA_013399365.1 Pampusana beccarii
CTCCCGCTCCCCGCGCTGTGCGGGGCGCCGGGCGGGGGGGGGCCGGTCCGGCCGCGGGGGAGCTCGGCGCTGGCAGGGCGGAGGTGGTGTCCGCTCCCCGGTGGCGGTCAGCAGGGTGGGCCGGTGTGCGGGGGCGCCGCAGCGCTGCCAAGAGCCGCGGCAGCAGCAGCACAGAGCAATTATTTACCATCCCGTGGACTTCACACCCATTAAAATGTAAAAGTGCAGGGCGAATAATGAACTGTTAAAGCGTTTCAGTAGGGTCACGTCGCTGAATGCTGATTCACTCGCCCAACGGCAAAGCACTGATTTCATGCTGTAAAATGCAGACGCTCTTATTCTCGCCCCTCTTCTTGCCGTTTGAAAAAGAACCGGAGGCAGAATTCGCCCAGAAGTCCCCAACCTTTCTTCTGCCGCATGACCCCGCTCCCCGCGGTTCGCTGCAGCCGCTCCCGGGGCGCCGGCGCTCGGCAGCTGAGCCCCCCGAGCTGCCCCGGCCGGGCTGTGCAGCGTGCCCGGCCCCGCTGCCCCGGCTCTCCGGCCGCTTGTGCCGCCGACCTTCCCGGGATTCCCTCTGCAACGCTGTTGTAGCTGCTGCCCGCTCACACAGCCTGCTCCTGACCTCTGCTTCCGGGCCAGCTCACAGTCCCTCTGCCGTATTTTAAGAATTATTTGTGGACATTAATATTACATCGGGTTTAAATCGTGTGTCTTTTGCTTGTTTTTCTTTCTGTGGTTAATAATTGATACTGTCTTATGTCATCTCCGAATTCTCTGGAAATTGAGTTTATCCTGTGCTTACAGATGACTTGCGGTGCTTCTGTTAAGCTGATACGAAACCTAAAAGCTTACTCTGGAAAAAGTTACTCATTACCCAACCTGTATTTAGCGTGCAAATATTGTAAAATGAGTTAAATGTACCATGCTTTTCCTGCAGGATTAGCAATGTACGGTCTGTTCAAGGCTTGCACATACGCTTACCTTTATTTATGTGCATAGTTCCATTTAAGCCAGTACGGCTACTTCCAGTACATCAAATTAAGAGTTGAGTGCAAGTCATTCTATGGTGAGATACTTGATCTGAAATGACAGTTTAGGCAATTACATCAAACGTGAGGAAATCAGGGTAAGAGCAATGAGATTACACTGGAATTTTGATATGTTGTGTACAAACCACTAAAGTTCCCTCTTTCCTTGTCAAAGCCAGTAGCCAGGTGAGTTTCTTAGGCTCCAGAATTGCAAACACGTACATGTCACTTCAGGCATGTAAGTGGTGCCATTTTATTCAGCTGGATAAGATATGTAGAAAAATGTTGCATGTAACTGTTTGCAGGGTAAAGTTTTGGCCGCTTTCTTACATAATGAGATTTGGTACAGAAATATGGTATTGGAGAGCTAAAGTTCATAAAATGAGGGGAGAAAAAGGAAAATAGAGAGTGGAAATGAATGAGAGAAAAAAAACCAAGATGTAAACAGATTAGCATATAGAATATCATCATAGGATAGGTGAACGAATTTTGACTGGAACAGGAACAGCAAACCATTTTACCAACTCAGATGTGCACGCACCAGTAAAACAAAAAAAAGCAGCAACCAGAAATGCAGAGCAATGCAACAGTGTATTGCTTTCTAAATGTCCAGAGGGATTCAGCAAATCAGTACAAATATTCTGAAGTCTCTTGGCTAATGCTGGAGAACAGGAGGGGAATGGAGACCGGGTGTTTTGAAAGTCTGTGCTGGGAGACTGAGCGGTCGCTGTGGTGGTCAGATAGTTTCCCCTTGAAGCTGATGAGGGACAAGGCAAACCTCCAGCCAGCCGTCCCCCTGAGAGCTCTGCAGCAGAGAGCCTGCAGCCGACTAGGTGCTTTTCCTCAGAAACACTCAAAATAGTCAATTAGCAAAACACAGAAAGCACAGGGAGGAAAGGGAATCTTTTCTGCGCAAGCTGCACACAAAAACTTACAGTGGTTTGTATGATATGTAGGGAAGATATGTTTGTTTGTTCGCTTGCTTGCTTATTATCATAGAACAGGATGACAAAGAGGCATTAAGGAAAAGTAGGGGCTGCCCAAAGCCTTTAACAAAGAGGAAATGCCTCACACAAACTGCATTTTGTGAAGCACACAAGATTTCTGAAAACAAACAACCCTGTCTTTCCAAAACACTTTCTGGAGAATATCTAAGATTTGAAACATTCTGGATATTTCATTCAGCTGCTGGCAGAAAAGTACAAAGTATTATTTTAGAATTAAAAAAATACTGACATCAAAGCAAAGCAGCTGGTGTGTTCTATGGAGAAATAAGCACACACAACATGTTGTCAAACGTGGAAGGCCGAAAATTATATGGGCATGAAGAGAGGTGAGCAGACAGGACTGAGAAAGAAAAGTGCTTTTTCTCTCAATGGTAGGGAATGGGGAAAGGGTATGACATGGACGACCTTTTCTCAATTTAGTATATTCTTCTCATAATCTATACTTGTACAGACTACTGGCCTCAGTGTAGTTTCAGTATTTACATATGAAACACTGCTATCTCATATGAAAGGGTACTGTAAAATCCAGTGTCTTGGGCCAGAATTTAGCGTGTTTGTGGTCTTTTCTTTAAACTTATGTTGGAAGAGTATCAAATTTGACGGGTAAATGTTTCCATCTCTCTGATCCCACATCTGAGTCCTTCTTAGAAATGTTTATCTGAATATTTAACCACCATCTTCAACATAAAATTGGCAGAGCCAAACTATTTTTTTCTATGGATAATTTTATATTTCCTGCAGCCTCTGCCACCATCTGGTCTACAGTCCATAATTTTTAGGGGAAAAAGAGACATCCTCAAACTTTCCCTTTTTGACATGCATGTATGTGCCCCTGACCTTTCTTTCATCTTGTTCTGAAGAACACCCTTTGTTTGGGGTTTCACCGCTCTCCCACATTTTCCAGCTCCACTGCTTTGCCTTTTTTTTTTTTTTTTCCTGGAGAATTTATTTTTAGCACCCCTGATTTTACTGATCTGTCTTGCAGTGTTGCCCCACAGATGGCTGTATTTGCACAAAAAGCATAGCAAAAGATTGATGTGGCAGCAGGAACAAGTGGCATAGGGAAGGAAGAGAACTGTCTAAATCAATTTTGCCACTGGAGAAAATGTGATATGGAAATGTATTCTGACTTGCAACTAAAGAAGAAAGGATAAAAGCCTTTGACGAACTAAAATATCTGCAATATCCATTGATAACAAAACATATATCTTTAGACTGGGCATGCAAAAATGGGCAATACTAATAAATACCAGTATATAACTGGTAAATGCATTATTATATATTAGTATAGCTAAGACAAATTGCATAGGACAGAAATAGGTGTTGAATTCTGTCAGGCTTCTGCTTACCCTTTGTGATAGATAATCTGCCATACACTGATTGTCATCAGTTAATGTATTGAGTGCAGTAGATAAAAAAATATGTGCTCTGGAAGAAATCCAGACTACGATTTTCTCAAAAGACATCATTAACCTGATGATAAAATGAAAGGATATTTAAATACAGAGTACCATGATGACAAGCCTAAGATAATGGAGTAGTGTCAAGTAGAGCTATCTGATGTTAATGCAACCTCGCTGATCCAAGTTACGAAGTAGCAAGATACCAGTAAACAATGTGCAGGCTGAGAACTTTCCAAATTATTGACATGTCATAAAACATTAAAGATGAAGGCTTCCATAGCCATTTCGAACATCTCAGATAGATCATCATCTGATCTAATCAGTTTCTGTAGTAGTCAACAAAGGAAAAAGGGTAGAAAATTGAAGATATCTTGAACTACTGGCACCAGAACATGCCTACTGCAAGAAAGAATATCTATTTAAGTAGGTTTATTTCCAGCCCCAAAGAGAGACAATAGAAATAGTTAAATAAATCTGTGTGCCTGAACCCAAAATGTTGCTCCTAAACAGAGATGTCACTCAACTTTTAAGGCTCCGAAAATCTGCAAAAGACTTCTTCATGAGCTTAAAATTTATTGAACACACAAACCTCCACTCCTGGATGTAATACTTAAGCTCTGGAGACTTTTCTGGAAGTCAGGTGCCTAAAGGTGAGGAGTTGCAAGATGCACATGCGATACCCGTGTATTTTCTTTGAGCTAGCTTTTTTTTAAAGGTCAGTTGCTATCACTGTCTATATCCTTAGGTAGCTTCAATGCGTTAGAAAAATTAATTAAAATCAAGTGAGAGTTAGTTATACTGTGAAAAACAGCAGACTATCTTTTGTTGCACAACACTGTTGCCATTCTACTCCCTTGGGCTTTCCTCCTCTGTTACCCAGAACAGCCTGAAACTTCTGTTTTTCTACTTTGAGAAGCTATGTGCTTAGTCTCTGCCCAAAGGTGAAATTGTTTCTTAAAAGCCTGACCAATAATGTTTTTGCTGTTCTAAGTGTGAGAACAGTGGGGTAGGGGTGAAATTGCATAAATGTTAAAGTGCTTGAGGGTTTTCTAAATAACTATTTCATCAATATCTCTAGATGTGAAAAGGTTAAAAGTCATAGTGGAAATAAACCTGCTCAGGAAAGGCCTATACTTTTTCTAAAGTTGGTCTCCAATCAGTCAGAGGGTCCTTGAAGCAGCAGAGCCAGAGAACATTTAGACTTGCTTTTCTCTGATAAACTACTATCTGCTCAGATTTAGCTGTCCTTTGAGTCACAAACAGTGCCTCCATATTTTCATGCTGACACACTGAGTGCACCCCAAAGCCCTAGTGCACTGGTTGGCCCGTTGCTGCGTAATCCTTCCTGGGGTGGCTCATCTGCAGTGTGTCTACAGGTTCCCTTATGAATAAATTTGCATGGGGAAGGCTGATGAGAGAGGTATTCGATCCCCATGGGGTCCCACTTCAGTGCACACTATGGCCACAGTCTTCTACTGACGGTATGGGACCTCCGCAAGTGTCACAGCAGGCCCTGTGGCCTTGTCTCTCTGCATGTCCTCATGCCACAGTCAAGTATCATCAGTCACTCCCAGGCATTTAAAAAAATGTGCCATCTGAGTGACAACGAGGAGCCAAAGGGCATCTTTGTCACTGTGCCCATGGGGGTATGCAGAAGCAGAGTGTTTCTCTGCAGGAGCACCTCACAATGTCTGTTGAGGTGCCTCAGGTCAACTGCAAAGAGGTCAGTGGACCTGAAGGCAGCATATTTTGCACCCAAGGTGACAACTGCCAGCGTGGACAGCATGTGGAGTAGATTCTAGGCAGGCATGACATCACACATCCATTGTCACACACTGCCACCTGCGGTCATGCCAGGTGTTGCATGTCTGGCAGGAGCACATGTTGAAAAAAGGCAGCGAGGGATGTGTCCTCCTCAGCCGGACCTGTACTGTGCAACCTCTCTCTTGTGGCCACAGAACCATCTTGTCAGTGAGCAGCGCAGGCCAGAGGCTCCCCATGGCGGCAGGGCAGGGCTGAGGCCAGGCTGGGATGGGAGCCCACAGGTGGGCCTGGCTCAGCAGGACCCATGGCCGGGGAGGGCAGGGCTGTGGGTGCTATAGACTGGCCCTGCCATAGCGTTGCTGGAGCAGAGGTTGATGGCCCCAGGGGCTGCTATAACATCCCTGGGCAAGGACAGTCAGGGGCTTTGACCATCCCTGACTTCAAGAGGAGCTCACACAAGCAGAGCTCTGGTGGGAGCACTGGTGAGTGCAGTCACCTTGTTGGTGGAAAAGGACAGAGGTGGGGGTCTGTGAGGACGGGTTGCCTTTAATCTCTGCTTAGAGGGCATGTGGTTTCTGATACAATGGCTAACGCTGTGAGAGCCAACAGACAAGCAGTGGTAGGACACAGGACCTCTGTACAGGGAGAGCTTTCCAGAACTGCATCATCCTTCCTGACCTCACCAGCACAGATGGGCCATCGGTGGGGAGAGTTGCTCTGTGGCAAGCAGGACCGTAAATCACTCAACTGCGACAGCTGTGCTTGGGGACCTGCAAACACAGGTCTACCAGGTTGTGTGGTGATTCCCGCTTGCAATAAAACATCCTGCAGCCTCAGCTGCTGCCCAAGGGTGGGGGACACGAGCAGGGCACTCCAAGGAAGCCTGGTCCTCCTCAGTGGGTGAGTTCTACATGCCATGTACAGCCACTGTCCTGTCCACGCTGAGGCCGCTGCCAGGGTGGCAGTTTCTTCATAAGCGTCGTGCTTGTGAGTGTGCCTGCCTTCCTGCCAACAGCTCTCGCAAGTTTGCTGTTTGCTGTGATTGCTCTCAATGTCACCCTCATGAAACAGCAATCGTGGCCTTCACCTCTTGCCCAGAAGACTCCTCTGTTGTCTCTTCTTCCTCAGGCTAGCCAGGAGCAGGCCTCCGGAGTGAGGTGGGAACCTCTTGTTTCTTTGCATGAAGCTGACTCCAGACACAAGTTAGCAATAGCAATTTCCTGCAGTCAGGGGTATCCAACTCCAATAATTTCTCCAACAGTTCCCAATACTTCAAGCTCTTTTTGGGGCAGTCATTGCATAGAGAGGGCAGTGACTACAGTGCCGTGAGATTACCCAGGAACCGTACATAGTTAAATCTTTGACAGAGAGCTCTAAATAGCTTTGATTCATGGTAGACAGCATAGCAGGATGTGCCTAGTTTGGCCATGATGCAAAATGACTGGAAGATAACTGCTTGTCTCAAATGTCCCTTCCACATGCAAGGCAAGTATCTGAAGCAGCCGAAGGTTTTCAGTCGTCACCACACAAACCAGGCTACAGAGAAGGAGAAATATCAATGAAGACCATTGATGTAATGCCCCAAACTTTTGATAGATATTAGCTTCTGTCTACCAAGCTTCTTCATCCTGCAGTCTAAGCTGGTGCTCACAGAAATGTGCATTGTCTAGGGCTGAGTCCCAGTTTCTGACGCCTCTTCCAGACAGCCTGGTAGTTAGCTTTGGAGTAAGCTCCAAGTAATGCTCCCAGGATGCAATCTGCGAAGGCTTCAGCCAAGCTCCTGCACTCATACACAAGGCTGCAGTGTTGGTCCTGAGAGTACAGGTGTCTGCAGGAGACATGCTCCAGTGGGGGCCTGAAGGAACTCACAGCAGAGAAGTGGCAACAGAGCTGTCTCCAGCAGTGTTACCATCAGCTGCAGATCCAACCCCGATGGCAATCTTTTCTCCTACATGTGCAACGAAGGAAGCTGAACTGGCAGATGATCTGTGAAATGTTTGGACTGAGACTTCAAGGGCATTTCCTGTGAGCTCCAGGCCAGGAGAACAGAGGGAGGGAGAATGTCCCACAAGCTTCTTTCTTCTATGTCCATAGCAGTCAGCCCGCACACTGAGAGGGCTTGTGAGGAGTGAGAAGGCCACAGGAGCATTGTGGGAGCCCTTTCTTCTTTTTGTTTGCTTAAAGACCAATTTACTTTGTGAGCAAAAGGGCATTTTAAGTAGCTTTTTTCAACCTGTGAATTTGTTTGGCGTTTGAAGTACTTCTGTCTACTTTCTAGCTCCTCTCTGCATTCTTGAAGCCTGTGACAGCTCAGTTTCTTGTCTGCATAAGGATGAAACAGCTACCTTTACTCAGTGAAAGAACACACATGTTCCAGATCCACAAAAGGCAAGAAGTGAATCCCACTAAGTTAACTGAGAAGGTCTAAGGTTTTTTTGCTATCCATTAGCTATTTAACTACATAGTTGGCAGAACATTCCTGGGAATTGGCTATGGACCACAGTATCTGGGAGAGGATCAGCTGTGTGTGGTTGAGAATGGGCAGTGAGTCTTTATCCATAGCAGCTTCCATGCTAATAACCTTCTGGATCAGCAGTGAGATAATCCTCTGAACCGCATCTTGCAGAGGCTTGTCCAGTTCAGTCTCTTTGTCACGCTTGAAACCACAGGGCTACAAAACATGCTATGCAGTTTGTACACAGGAGACTTTACGTGCACTTGCATTGATGGTGAAGTGAGTAAAATGCTGTGATGTCTTTTCTTCTCCCTACTGTCCAACAAGGTACCCAAGAGGTGATCCTCCATCCAGCCTGACCTCTGCCGTGCTGCAAAGGGGCGGATACAGCTCTTGGGTGGTGTTCTGACTTTGCCTGTCCTTCTCAAAAAGAAAACTGTATTGATTTTAAATATGTTTAACACATGTTTTAGGCCACAGTTGTTAATTTCTAGAACCAGGTGTCTTCAGTTAGCCTCTTACTTTCTTTCATACTAGAATTTCCCTGCTATCCCAAAGTAATCAAGGCAGGAATTGGTGGAATTGGCTCCTCTGAGGACTGTGTCTGCCTCAAGTTCTGCAGAAGTTACTGTGTGTGTGTTGGTGTTGCTTCCTTTTTTTTTTTTTCCTTGGCTTGTCTTCACAGGATTTCTTTCCCCTTGATTCCTTTCTATTTTTGCATTAGATCAACTAAACACATGACACCTAAGACTTCACTCGCTCTGACCGCTTTACACCCCCTGCACTCAAATCTGGCAAAGGATCATGGACAGAGATTTCTTCTCACCCAAGGGTAATGAGTCACGAAGTCTGGATGATTAGAAGGAAGGGTTAGGGTTTCACCTGCGTTTTGGGAGATCATTTTCTCCTTCAGATGCCATTCCTAATCCTATACTCATTGCAGATGCAGTCTACCACAAGACCTGCAGAAGTGAGTCCTCTTTGGAGACTGCAGTGCTGCTCCTCACTCCCTGAAAGGTGTTTCTGCACCATGTTTATCCCTAAAACGTTAGAACTGACACTTGACACTGAAACTTGTTCAATGTGTTTTTTTTGTTTGTTTCAAGTTTCAGTAAAGTTTAACCACTGAGATAGTCCAGGTTTCTATTTGAGGCAACACCAGGGCAGTCATACTGCTCAGCAGCCAGGCTCTCTGACGTTTTCATGGGGTTTATCCATAATGCAGGGGATGCAGATGCACCTGGGCTGGCACTATGTGGGTTCAGCTGGCTGTGCAACCGCGGAGCACAGAGCCCAGTGAAGAACAGCAGCTCACCAGCCTTCCAGGCTGAGAGGTAAATGCTGTGTGCTGCTGCAGCACTAATGCTGACAGGAACCAAGTCAGTTGTGATCTTGAGATCCTCATCTTGCCTTTGCTGTTTTATCTGTCCTTCGCTTCTGTAGGGAATGCTGACTTAGAACAAAGCAAAGATTATGAGATTTGGTACAAAATTATTCCCTGGAACAGTAACTGGCAACGTGTAGCTCTTCTTATGTGGAGACATTTCTGCAATGCCAAGAGCATGTGTTTTAAGCTTCTGGACACCCCACTTCACCATCTATTTAACTGTCAGGTCTGAGCCCTGCAATACAGGATCTGATGTTACCGATGACTGGAATTTGTTCTTACACCCAGATCCTTAGCCGACATTTACAAAAGGCAGGATGAGTTTATGATCAATAAGAAACTCATGTAACTACAGAGCTGAAGAAGACAATAAGCAAATGATGCGATCTACTAACCCCAGACCAGGGAAGATTTTCCCCCCTCACACATGCATTCTGTCTTCATAGTAGGATGGTTCTTCTGAAGCCTCTGATATTGCCCGTTGCTAAAGACAGGGCTCAATGGAATAATTATCTTAGTCATAATGACAGATACTCCAATGCCATCAATTTAAATCCTTTTCACAGTGCTGAATTACAGCTTGACAGCAGCGATCTCATGACACACTCCTGCATCTGATTCCCCACCTGCCTCGTGACAACTGTATTGCTTGGTTACATGAAAAAAACATCACTGCCTAAAAGGAAGACAAAATGATGATAAACTTATTTTTATGAATTCTTTGGCTTCTTTGTCATCTCCTATTTTCTTCCTGTATATTTTTTTTTCCTTTTTGCAGGATTTTCATTTATTGGGCTGAATCTTTTCATTGCTTGCATCTTCCCACTGCTCTGGTGTGATCACTCTCTAGTTTGCGATTTCTTTCTGTATGCTAGAAGTTAGGATCCAATGTCATCATTAACCTTTTACTGGATTGCAATTTACACCAGTGAAAAGCCTGCCCACCTGAAAAGTGAGTTTAGGGTCAAAGGTTGTAAAAGGTGTGGAGGGGTGGATGTTTATTTTAGTTTTGTTGACAAAAAAGGAAAAAATCTCCAGCTTACAAATTGGGTTCCTATCATCTGGTAATAGGAATGCAAGAAGACTGATTTTTTTTTTTTTTTTTTCACTTACCATTGTGAGACGGAATGCTTGGAGCCTGAGCAGTCACAATTAGGATATTAAGGATGTACCATACTGTTCTGAAGACTGGAGATACTTAAACAGTTTGTATTCTGACACTGAAGTCATAGGTTAATGTAAACATTTTATCATATATCCAAGGCATTCCATTTTCCCATGACATACTGTAGCCTCATGTCAACTTGTTGTCTGTGAAGAAGCTGTGTGAATCACCTTCTAGCTGTGTCTGTTGTCTTTCAGTGTAGAAAAAGCACAGATTATGATCTTGGATTCGTGCTTACCATCTGAACAGTTAAGGTTGAGTAAGACGAATTCTGCCCTCAGATTAGTCAAGTATCAGAAAACAAATCAAACGTTCCTTTCTTCCTTCCTCTACAGCATTACTAAAAGTCTAGATAGTGATTCTTGCAGAATTATTTGGTCTAGTAAATGCTCAAAAACACAATGCTATAATTAGTCAGTGATGATAGCTTACATAGTTTAATTTGCAAATAAACTCTTATCCCATTTCTAAGACCCTTAAACCAATTTTTCCACAGCTGGAGGATTCTGTCAGCCAGATCACAACAGGCAACTGGAGGGAAGCATTGTGGGCTCTTTGCGAGGATTTTTTTGCTGTGCAAAGATGCGAGCTAGCCACTTGGTAGCTTTTATTCCTCTTTATTGCACATGAATACTTGATTTAGTGCTTGTGCAGCACCAGAGACATGTAAGGGACACTAGAGCCAAGTAAAAGGCATAGAGAGTGCCCCATGCGGGATTGAAGTGTGCCAGGACTAACGGAGGGTTAGAACAAGTAGAGGAAGAAAGCACAGGTCGCAGGTCTTCACACCATACCGAACCGTCATTTTTACCCTTTTCAGAGTCCCTTTTTCCTGAAGGAGCCAGGCTGAGCTATAAAGGTTACCTAGGGAGGTAGGACTCCCTGAAAGACCATTTTTGTGCCCTGCTCGGAGAGAGGGAAGGGCTGGAGTGTGTGGGATGGAGCTGGCACAGGCACCCAGACCCAACAGCTCACAGGCTTCGGAGCTGCCTGTGTAGCTGTTGAGGGGCTTGAAGCCAAGCTTAGAGGGAAGTGCTGGGTCTGATCAGCAGCAAGTACACCAACAGTAAGAGGTTTTCCACTATTCCCTTCGGTTAAGCTGAGGTGTTGAGAGAGCGAATTATACAAGAATGGGAGACAGAACGCTACTCTGGAGCATCTGCTCTTGAGCTTCATTGCATTTCTGAGTCCAAGCCTATGTTCCCTGCACAAAACCCAGAAAAGAATAATTCTAAACATTGGTAGAACCAAGAATTATCCTCAATACTGATAGGTTAGGAAGAGCCAGGAGAGGAGAGTGTTAACATCCTCAGAACACTATGCCCGCGATGGCCTGCTTTCTTTTTGTCTTACTGCTAAGCAAAACACAGGATGCATAAATAGAAACACTGAATATAGACTGCAGGAGATTATTTTAGCACAGTATGAAGACATGATGCCAGTAAACCTGTAATTTGAATATATATTTTTGTTGCAAGATCTAGTGTTCTCATCATAACATACATAACAAGAGCAATGAGGCTGTCAGTTCTGACCGTCCCAGTAGTATTGCAGAATTCTGAAGGAGATTACAAAATGCTGCATTCAGTTGAGAAATCAATTTAAGCAAAATTCTTAGAGAAAATAGATTGTTATCTATAGCAAAGGGGAAATTAAGGGCAAGTGGAACTTCACGAAAGTATGCCCTGTTTTGGAGAAAACAGGGAAGTTCTAAGCCACAAATGGAGTTGAGCTTAAACCATTTGAGCAATTAAACTTGTTGAGCTACTTTAGTTGCAAGAAGAATAATCCATAATATCTAAGCATCATGTTTCCTGAAATGGAAGTGGACACTGACGGAATAAAGGTACTTCTATACCAACTGCCAAAGAAATAGTCACAATAATTAATGTATGGAATGAAGTAGCAGGGCAACAACAAAACCATATGTGACGTTTTAACAAGTGCTACACAAATCTTCGGGCATCCAAACTGACTAGTGCTCCTGTTGCTAAAGAAAAGCAGCAAGATGTACCTTGGGGGCATTTTCCATTTCAAAGTTCCTTCATCCCTGTTGCCCAAGGATCTTTTCACATCAGAATGTATCAATGGGAAATTTTTTCATCAGTAAATAAAACTGATCATTTGGTATATATGTAATCCTAGTACCATTCTCTAGAGGCAGGTAAATGAAAGTTTAAAAATAGCTGTATGGAAAGACGACTCCTTTCCTTCTTTAATATGCACAGACAGGCTTGGAGGAGAGTATTAATGGCATTTACTTTCCTTTGGGAAATATGAGGAGCTATTCCAATGGGCTTGGCCAGAGTTTGCCAGAGCACAGCCTTGCCATGCACCCCCAGTTCTCTGCAGCTTGGTGACTTTCCCAACTCCTAAGTCCCTTCCAACATGATGAGATTATCTTCCCTTGCTGTTTTGCAGGTTTTTCCTGTCCCTTCTTGTTTTTCAAATGAATAATCGTGCTTAATAACATCTTGTCCAAAAGGCCAAGGCTTCAGTACAGCTTTGGAAATACTACGTGCTGTGAGTTTTCATTTACCTGTTGTTTGTGCCTTTCTTTAGACCATTAATAGAAAAATTAAACCAAAACAAACTATATCTTAACCTGTACGATACTCTACTAAATATCTTTCCTGGCACACTAAACATAGTGTCTCAGTGTCAGTGCACAGAGCAAACGCAAGATCAATTCTTTTCAATCTGTCTCGAAATTTCCGACTGTGATCTGTGGAGAGCTGCCTGGTGGTCCCCATAGACTCATCGGATCACATGTTGCTGGCTCCTCATCTTTTCCAGCTGCTAGCTTCTAATAAAAGCAGGGGGAAAACGGTGTTCCACACAAATAATGACTACAGTTGCCCCAGGGGTATTATGTGAACGTGTGCTGGAGAAAAGATAATCTCCAAATCCCTGAAAGCAGGGGAGGCAGAGTTTGCAAGACAGGCCCTGTTGAACTGTGATCTACTGTATGAAGAAGTTGGACGTTTGAGTGGCTTTTCAAGTCCCAGTTTGATTAACCACTTCAGAGCCATTCTTTACCCCCATTTTCCTCCCTACACTTGTAAGACACTGTTGTAAAGCAATTTTCCTCTAAATCTAGATTCCTGGAAACTACACGTAGGATAAGATCCTTAGCTCCTGAGGCAGGGGCATTTCTCTGCCAACGCAGGACTTTTTAATGGTCCTACTCTTAATCTAATTAATTATCCGGTCTAGTTTATACTTTTCTCAGTCAATCCATAATTCAAACAAAACTGTAGGCTGTATGAATAAGCCTAGCCAAATGGGAATTTTCTTTGACTAAAGGCCAAGTCTGGCCTCTAATGAACAGCCTGTGTAGTAACGAGTGTTCGGTTCCCTTGAAAATTGCGATTGTATGGAAATGTCACAAGAATACATATATCTTTATTTAAAGAACTGGGTTTTTTTTGTTTGCGTTGCTTAAAACCGCATGACTGAGGTATTTTACAACGCAGCTGTTACAAATGACTCCAACATAACCTCCTTCGAAACCAAAGGGAGGCATGGAAACTAGCAGATCTTCGGATAAGAGGAAAATCAGTTGTAGCTATGCTTAGGCTTGTCTCTTGCTTTTTTCAGAAGACAATGTGAGTCGAATCCTGCCCTCGCACCCATGGGGCTGCACTGCGGGCTGCAGAGTCGAGGGGCTCAACCTGGCTCCACGCACAACCCACGAGGGGCTGCCCGGGCTCAGCCTCCTGACACCCCCCTCACCTCCGAGCACTGAAGCTGGGGAGATCCCTTTGACGCTGCAGCCCATTTCACGCTGTTCAGTCAGTGCCCTGCAGCAAATTCAAGGTCTGATTTAATTAAATCCTCTCTATATCTGTCTTTTTCTCCTGTTTTGTGCTTTCCTCTCTAGAACAAATCCTGATCCCGGCATGTCCTTAGGGCTACAAGAGATTTATTTTAGCTAAAATAAAACAGAAAAGAGAGATTCAAGTACCTACTACTGATGAGCAAATAGCTTTTATTCAAAAAGAGAACATGATGCAAAAAAGTATCCTCTAGACAGAGGATTGTGCAGGCGTATCAGTGGATGTTCACACTCAGCGTGGCACTTACTGCTGCGCTTTTGACAATTATCACCTCCCAGCGAACCCCAGGCTGCTGAGCTGATACGGAGCCGGCTGTCCCACCGCGGAGGGTGCCAGCGGCGTTAGTACTGCTGAGGGGCCATGGCTCTGATGCGCTGCCGGAGCAGAGCCATGGCCAGCCCGAACCTCGGTTCTGGGGACTCCCCGGCACCGCTCCTCCCTCTCAGCCCAGCGCCGTTCTGCCCCAGAGCACGAGCCCCACTTCTCCCTAGTTCTGGGCAGCAATGCTTATGATTCCCAGCCCCAATGCTTGCTAACACCGTGGGCAGGTCTCATGAAATGGTGGTAGCTGCAATCAAGGACATGTAGGGCACCCTACTGTGGTTATATCTTCTCCTTGTAAATGACTACATAGAGAGATGGAACTTATTGGAAAGGAAATTAAAGCAGCAAGGTGGATGGCCAGGCAGAGATGCCGGGGTCAGATAGGGGAGGCAGCACATTATATTCTACAACAAAAGAACACAATGGAAACTGCTGGGAGGGAGCACGCTTCCGGCGTATTGCTCTCATCCTCCAAAACGTGGTTGTATGGTTGTAGCGGGAGTCAGTGAACAGCTCTGCTTATTGTGTGACCACTCGTTATTTCAGCCCACTGCAGACGCAGGGTAGAATTACCTAAACATTCAATATTCACATTCTGAAATATTCTTTTAATTCCACAACCATAAAGACTAGAGATTTTACACTTTTGAAAATGAAAGAGAACTGTACAATAACTTGCAGACACACATAATAGCTTTTTACAGGAGCTTATCGACAATTTTCTGACTACAGTTAAGCTGTAATGAATGTAACAGAAGACACACCGGCATACAAGAAAGAGAGGAGGAAGACAAAAGAAAACATATTTACTTTTAAAGGCCTGTTGGCAGCTACCATAAGATCAAAATTTAGGTTTTGAAAAACAGTACATTTTTACCAGGCAAAATCTAATGAGGCTGATTTTTAAACAACTTAGCACAATTACAGTGATTGCAAGAGCAATTTGGGTAATTACATGCGGAAATGACCATAATTAGCCAGAAATGAACAAGAACCTTTCAAATATTCCCGTAGACAAGATTTTCTTCATCTTCCTGTGAGATGTTCAGTGCTTACTACAGGCTCCTTCCTGTAAGTCAGTAAAAAGGTGTGGTTAGACCAAAGAAAGAGTCTGTTGTATATTCAAAAATGATATGTCATAATCCGGATACCTAAAAAACCTCAAACTGTGGAGAGAGTTCTGAATTGTTACACACGACCACTGGGATTTTTTGGGGAAGACTGGATGTCCATTGTTACTGTAGCAGCACCCAGTGACACATGGAGTGACATTTCAGTATGCAAATATGGAGGGGGATGAATTGTGAATTTTGTATTGAGGTTCTGCCTGGCATAATGTCAAAAAGTTAATTTCGGTGCAGTAAGAAGAAAGAAGAACAATTTTCGGAAGGGTTTGATATTTTATTCATATTTAAATTAGGTCCGGAGAGATGGTGAGAATGTTAATTGGTCCCTCTGAAGAGACAGACGTTCTCATCAAGAAAAATCATCGTAAGCAATTGGGTCTTTTTTCTTCATTATTCTTTTTTCTCCTTTAATCTCCTCTATATGAAGCTAAAGAGAAGCTGAAGAAAGCCAGGCCAAATGGTAAGAAAATGAGCAAAGGAACAGAAGTGACTTCAACAACAGCCAGCTGATGAAGGGAACTGTGGACAGCAGGGACAATAGTCAATGCAGGTCCTGTCTTTCTGCATAGAAATGAGTTGGCTAGGACCTCTCATAATTGTTTATGATAATTGTTATTGCTGTTATCATTACAGATCTCTAAAGGGAGAGGAAAAATAGCTGACGGGAATTTATGGCAACTTTAGAGACAAAACGGTGATTCTGTACAAACTTTGCTTGTCAAAAAGCCACAATGGGTGGTTGTAAGAATCTTTTCTGTTTAAACAAGTGGTTCTGGTGATAAAGGCTTCCCAGCAGAATGCTCAAAACTACAGTCCAAAGTGACTATCACTATAAAACTCAACATGCTGCCAGCGGAGTTGTGTTTCTGGCAAAACTCACCCTTGTTGTTGATCAGCACAGCGAACGTCCTCTGTGAAACTCATCCATGGCCCAGCTGGACGAGGTTTGTAAAATAAATACGACAAAGTGGATTAGCGTTAAAGCTCTAATGAAGAAGGTGGCAAAACCAAGGGGGACTGTGCCGAAGCCCTGTGGTTCAGCTCTGACAGGCTGTCTCCTAGATTAATATGAATTTTCCAGTGTTCAGTGTTATTTCAGTTGGCTACAGTACTCCTGTTTCCTGGTGTTATTCCATCTCTGTTAACGTTTTATATCTGTCTTTTGACTGTTTTTTTTCCACTGAGCTCTTCTGCTTCCTTTAGTGTTGCTACTAAACATGACGCAGGAGCCTGGTAGATGGTTTTGGGGGCTGTTGACTTTGCTAGGACTTTGTGCCCATCTCTGTCCCACCATGTCTGGCTTGACCTAGTCCTGAGGAAGAAGAGTAGCCATGTCATAAACTAGTGTGAAATACATCCTTTTGTTATGATAACAAAGGCCAAACCAACCCCACATGAGTAAGGTGAGTAGTAACACCACCTGATGTTGTAGCTTCTCGTCTTGAGGTAAAGAAATTATGGACAAGGAGTGAGAGAGAGTAACTATTTAGCAAGCCTTCCTTCCAGATGGGGGACTCACTGCTGTCCCTGCACACCGCTGAATTGTTGCAGAACGGCTGCAGTCAAAGCGGAGCAGTTTGCAGGGACATCTCTGCTCAGTGGGCACTAATGGCCACCCTGCCTAACAGGCTCCACACAGAGGAAACCTCGTGTTCATCTGGGGCTGCAGGGTGAGAGCTTTTTCTGCGCTTCAGCTCTCTCACCCAATAAACTCCTGTTTGGTCAAGTCCATCTGTTTGATTTTGCTTTGGAGATGTGACATGCTGGCCATTTAGGTAGGGAAAAGAAGGTTTTCCTCAGAGGCCGGCTGGGGGCTTAAGCTGGTGTTTCCCTGGTCACCCCTGAGAGAGAGCCTGCCAGATGGGTAATGTGATGCCGGTCTCGGAGCTGGAAACATTTATGGAAAGAACTATATGTGGTGGGAGACTGAGCTTGATGGCCTCACGATCTCAAGCCAGTGCTGCACCCCAGTCCTGTCCTCTCCTTTCCTGTCCTACCCAGCTTCTCATGCTGCAGCTGACACTAGTTTCTGAAGAGGCAGAAAACGCGGCATTGTCGCTAGTGAGGAAGCAGTAAATGCCCTTGTGAATGTCTTGGGCTGTAAGGATCCACAGACCAGCATAAATTTGGGCTGAATTTGGCTCTGGTTTCTGCTATCAGAGGAATGAGTTCAACTAGATTTTTCCACCTGGGTAGGATATGATACCTGATGAGCGTTGTCTATGAATACTACTTGAATGTATAGTAAGATGGGGTATGACATTCTGATTTAAGTAAAAAATGTTAATTTAAAAGACAATGCTTAGTTTGCTGTTTCAGGGAGTAAGTGGATCAGAGCTTCAGCTGGCCCATGACCGTGTGACTCCATCAAAGAGCTGTTACAGTACACACCAACAAAGGGGATGGCTTCAGGGCTATGATTACTTTTGGCCCATATTATGTACCCTGACTTTGCAAATGAAGTGAGTCTGATCATAAAGTAAACATCCAGCATCCTCCATGGAAGACTTAGGAAGCAACAACGCCTGTCTGAAATGTGCTCCCGTGCAGCTCAGTTTCATATGTAGGTGTCGACAGCTCTTTTATGGGCTGCTTGGGATGCATCAGATGTAAATTATACCCTCTTTTGTTAAAGTGCCACTGAGTCTGTCCCAACTGCTTAAAACTCAGCCCCTGCATAGTCTGTGGTGATCATTTTCAACACTTGCTTTGGCAAACTTTCATAACCTGGAGAGGTTCAGCTGCAGTTAGCTTCAGCAGTGTAAAATTAATTACTTTTGTATATTCCTGTGCTGTAAGCACTGGGTGCAGCTACTGTGCTGTAATATTAGATTAAACTGAGTACATTATTAGCTTTATCAATGATTCATTACAATCATAACGCCAGCCGAAAGGACACGGTGTACCCATTTACCAGTGTGCCTCTAGCAAACACTGCAACACACACAGGTGCTTTTTTTCGGAAGTTCCTTTATCAAGGAATATAAATTAGTAGAAATTTCCTGAGTCGAGTGCATGTGTTTCAAGTAGATTACATCAGAAAGAGGGAAAAAAATCCCGCATCTAACTTCAGGCAAAGCGCTCCAAGATGGGACTCTGAGCCGTATGTTCCAGGCACCAGGATTAATACAAAATCTGTGTGACAGTAGACAACTGCAGACTGAGAGCCGACCATTTGTAACGCTGATTGACAGCTGTGCTCATGTAATTCTGTGTGAAGGCTGGAGCAACTGAACGCAGCTGTGAGATAAGTTGGAATGAAAAAAAGCGACTCGCGAAGTATGTCGGAAGCACGTGGCATTTGAGCGATTGCGCACCCCCCAGCCATCTCCCCGCTGTGCTCCCCCCACCTTTTGGAAGGAGACGGTTCCTGGATTCATCAGCCCACCAGTCTCCTCCACCGAAAAGTTGTTCCTCTTTCACTCACCCCTTCACAGCAGGTCCTGAAGGACGGGTGGGCACTTTTAGTGCTATTAATACGTAGAGAAACCCCCACTAATGACAGCAAAGAGAATGGGAATTTTTCTCTTCCTTTCTCTTTCAGGTCAGGATCGGAAGGGATATTTCAAAGAGCAGAGCTCAGCCGGTACAGATGCAATACACAATTTCAAGGCTTCCCAGTCTTTTTGAAAGCCGAGGCATTGGCTTGTGATATGTACACTTGTCAACAACTGTATATTCATCCCTGTGGGCTTGAATCAGATCTTACTACACCCCAGTTTGTCACTGGTATAACCACTGATTTCAGTTAAATTAGCCTTTATTTACTGTGGTGGGTATGAAGAAAGGCAGGTTTGCTAAGTACAGCAAGTCACATGAAACCAGTCTTTTTCTTCAAGGGAGGCATTAGTCACCACTGCAGGCACTTTGATTTGTCAGCCTGTACACAGCACAACCAGGCTTTTGAGAAAGCAAAAGAGCATTTGTGTGGGTTTTCCGGGGTGTCCAGCACTCCTGTAAACCCTTATGTTGGCTTGGGTAAGGTTCATACAAGACTGACAAGGAAATGCATCTGTCCCAAGAATAGCCCACAGCTGTTTACAGGGCATCTCTATTAGGACCTGGAGGATGGGAGTAATGCCATGTGTCTCAATATATAATAAATATTACTCACTGGTAACCATTTGAATGCACCTGATAGAGCTCGAAGTCCTTCTAAGAAAATAAATAGTTATTAATGGTAACAATTACATTACTGGGGTCTTTGGAGCCCTGCTGGTGTCCTCTGACCCAGGGCCAGGAGATTCAGTAAACCACAAGTAAGAAAGTTAAACTTCCTGAGATTAGGTTTTGTTTCACTGTAGATTAATCTGTATTGCTACTGGAAAACATTTAGGATTTTATGACTCAAAAAGAACTGAAAACTACTGACTACTGCTTTTGCCATTTGCAGGTGGGAGTAAATGACATTATACGAATTAGAAATCTAAATCATCGGAGTTAGGTATTTAGCCCAAGCGAACAGAATCACAGAGTGGCTGATGTTGGAAGGGACCTCTGGAGGTCACCTGGTCCAAGCCCCTGCTGGAGCAGGGCCACCCAGAGCTGGTTGCCCAGGACTGTGTCCAGCAGCTTTTGGATATCTCTGAGGAGGCAAATTCCACAACCTCTCTGGGCAATGGGCTCCAGTGCTCAGTCATCCTCACAGTGAAAAAGTGTTTCGTGATGTTAAAACTCATACATGGAGTCTCAGTTTTCATGAAATGCACACACAAACCATTTTGGAAAGTAAGAAATCAGGTTTTACTCTCCTTCCTTAAAAACTGAGCAAGCAGAATAGACAATTTCTACAAAAGACAAGTAAATAGAGGAAATTTAAAAATAATTTCCATGAAGTCCTTCTTCCAAACATTTTCAGCCAAACCTAATTAGAAGGGTAATATCCTAGCAGCTTTCAGAAAATTTACTCATTTCCTTTACATATACTTTTGCAATATCGCTGGACTTCACCTTACGTGTGGAGCATCTCCCTGAAGGAATCTGGAGGGTCATGTCTTTGATACGCCTGTTTCAGCTCGCTGATGCTACAACGGCAGCAGGAAAACCAGACACTTTACGTTAGCAGGGCTACAAGGCAGCTGGGGAAAGGCAGTGCTTCATTAAAAACTCAAGACATATATATATATA
This sequence comes from Pampusana beccarii, assembly GCA_013399365.1. NCBI lineage: Eukaryota > Metazoa > Chordata > Aves > Columbiformes > Columbidae > Pampusana > Pampusana beccarii. The sequence continues at coordinate 1,956,860 of VWYH01010051.1, forward strand.
TAATTCTGGAGATATTCTATGCATATACATATGTATTTAAAATGCTGGGTATTTAAATCAGTATGTATGTAACATATATGTATATACAAATGCATTTTTGTGTATGTCTGTGTGCATATATATGTACTCACACAATCATACGTATATAAGCTTATTTTATTTCTCCATCATTCTCTTCTTTCTATACCAGACTCAGATCGTAAGCTTGCTGGATCAGATGCTGTGCCTGTACTGGTGCATCTTGTCTTGAAGGTGGAAATGAGGGTATTCCTATAACATAAATATTAATTTGTAGCTCAAAATCTGTGCTCAGAGAATACTAGGGCTGCAAAAGCAAGCAGCCAAAGGTAGGAAAGACCAGGATTAGGGAGTCCTGTGCCACTTTAGTTCAGTCTCCTTTGCACACTGCTAATTACCTGAACCTAAATTCTGCTTTTCCTTTTTTTGTTGCCTCATTCACTGTATGAAATGTGCAGTACTAACTTACTGAGCAACGAGGCAAGATTGTTTTTGCCCTGCCTGTTCCACACGTGAATTTACATCCTAGTTACTGCATGCTGTTTAAACCCTGCTACTACCAAGAAATCACTATTTCCTTATTTCTTATCATCGCTGCTCATCTTTCTTGCCTTGGAGTGCCTCATGAGTTTCTGTTCACAACACCCTCTCTTTAGTGGGAACAATGTCCATCACTGATGGCAAACTGAGCTAGATTATGGTCAGGTAGATTTGATTTGGTAAAACTGCCATAGTTTAAGGTGAAAAATTTGAAAACTTGGAGGACACAGTTTGAGGTACATCTACTTTTTCACAGTATCCATCTCCAAATTATACTTATCATTTTGAAGCTCAGCTCCTGAAGACTTTGGTTTGGTGCTCAGCTCTTCTGATAAATGAGCTCAGAGAGCACCAAGGCAGACCTTAAACCCCAGATCACAGGCCCAAGCCACTGAGCCATAGGAACCCAGGTGTGGGTTATGTTGTGCTCAAGACACCCAAGAAGTAGAAGAGGGCTCTCCGAGCTCTCTTTGTCCTGTGGTGCAAGTCTTCATACATCCCATGGTGAGAAACTTTGAGTCAGTGCTGCTCCAGGTCAGCACACGTCACAGGATCCACAAATGAAATTTTGGAATGAATTAAATATGAAAATGAATAATGCACCTTGTACAGCGCTCCTGGGGAGACCTAGTTTGAGACCACTTTTAATTTCATGCTCCTTTTAAATATTACATTGTCATTGCTCTATAGAATGCTAAAGCAAAAATGACGGGCTATGTCCTTGGAGCGGTGACAGAGATTTTGGCAGCCAGGCATGGAGAATCAGAGCTGCTGGCCCTTGGGAAGGTGGCAGGGGCTCTGTGAGCTGTGGAATGGGTGAGCTGTCTGGATATTTCATGAAAGTCATCCCCCTTGACACCATTCCTGGTTTTCAGGTCAGACTTATCATCATTAAGTTTCAAAGTCAATCTTGGGTGTATTTCCGTAGGGCTGCCATTTCCCATAAAGGTTTTCCAGCTTCTCACAGCGTCTGACACGCATCTGTTTGCACTCACTTTAGGCTCAGAAACATTTCTCAGGAGAAGGGGCAAACGAGGTGAATTTTTCTGAAAGAAGAGGTGGATTTCTGGAGCACAATTTGTTAGCGTTGCAGAAAAAGTGTGGTTCGTACGAATTTGCCTCCTTTCAAGCCGTTGGGCTGATGATGGTTTTTTTTTCACAAGCTCTGTGGCTCTGCTCTCTGTGAGCTGCTCCCGGCCCCGCTGGCACAGCCAGCCTTCCTGCGTGACTGCAAGAACCTCTGTGCTTCTTGTGACCTTTGAATTTGTGCCCACACACAGCACCATCCCCAAGCTCTGTGTGCTGCCTCGGCTCCAGCCTTGAGGGACTACCCGAGGGGCAGCACCAGCTGAAGAAGATCGCTGAGGCTGTTTTTTGGAAACTACCCACAACTACACAATAAGCCTTTCATCCTTGTAATTCATAGGACAGACATGAGCTGCGTCTGGATGGTGCCCCATGCCCGCACCTTTCTGCTACCCCGCAGTCCCATACAGCAGTACGTGCAAATAGAGGGAGATCTAGGCATCAGTGCCCCAGGGCTTGCTCTCTTTTGGCTCACGTGTGGGCCATGGAGCTGGCACCACAGCCAAATGCTCACCAGGTGATGGGGAAGGCAGAAGTCTGAAAGCACAGAAGATTGCTGGGAAATGAGCATGCAGGGTGAGAGTGTGCACGGCTGGAGATGTAGGGACAGAGACGCTCAGGTGTGTGCCAGAGAGGAGGTTGCATAGCGGCGGGGCACTTTGTTTCGGTTTTGTATGGATCAGAGAAAATAACTCTTCATACTGGAGTTATCTGACTCTACAGCCACTGCAGTAAATCATTGACATTTTTTTTCTACTATGTCTGGTAAGAAATGGGAAATCTATTACTCAGGCTTCAGAAACAAGGCAGGAGCATGACGTTCAGGCCCCTGCTTCTCCAGCTTGTGTGCATTGTATCAGTGGTGTAGACCACTGCGAATTAATTGCTACTGCCTTTTATGTACTTTAGCTGGCTACAGCTCTTCGAGACACTTTTAAATATCCCAACAACTCCAGTATTGTTTGCTGACACTTTCTAAATACTTTACTCAGCATTTGGTTGTCTTGATACCATTGAATGCCCTGTTTCATTTGGAGGCAGCCAGAGGCTTTGGTTAAGGGCCTGTACAGGTGTTGCGGAAATAATCCAGGGCAATTCTGGTACCATCTAAAAGCCGTACTGTTTATTTTTCTGCACACACCAGCTGCTTATCACAACTGCCTGGAAAACTCCATACGTACAGTGGCCCCAGAACAGGTCTTTATGTCAGTACAAGAAAAACGTTTGTTTTGTTTTCACCTGATTCACTGGCAGTAAGTCTCAGTGGGTAAAGCACTTTTGGTTTATAGTAGGAAGGCAGAAAGGTGAGGGCTTTATATTAAAAATTGATGATTAACCCAAAATTCCGCTGTTGGTGGCCAGAAACCTGCTCCCTTGCCAGGACCCTGGCTCCCACCATCACCTCATACTTTTGTGGAGTTACGCTGTGTGTAGGTTACAGCTGCGTGCATTTGTGCCAGGGCTGTGTGCCAGTACAACTCACTACACTCACAGCTTACACAGGAACACCCTGCCATGGGTGCAAAGCACTTGCTTTCTCCAGTGCTTATTCCTTGGTGCAGCCAAGGTGGTGGTGCTGGCTTGGTGGAAACGCAGAGGCCCTGGGCACAGGTGTGCTGGGGGAGAGGAGGGTGCTGGTGCGGCTGGGAAAGCCAGAGCACCCCGGGCCAGGGCACTGTGGATGTACCCAAAGGGCCCAAGGGTGCTCCAGGCTGAGCTGCCAGGATCTGACCTCTCTAGCTCTTTCACAATAACGAACTGGAATCCAAGGCAATAACTGAGGCTGAGACTAGGGTGAAGGGGCCTGTTCTGTGCCTGAAGCATCGTGTCGGGCCACTGTCTCAGAAGCAGAGTAGGCAAGAAATTGCGAGCCAGGAAAGCAAGAGCTCTTCCCTGTGCCTTGCTTTCTTCTGAGGTACTGGCGATGCGCTCTTCACCCCTACTACATCACCTCTCGGTTCTACTGAGAGGTGCTTTGGGATGGCTGAAAGGGCACTGTAAAACCTGTCCTACCCTTCACCTGCTCTCTTTGATCGAGCAGCGCAGTACCCTGTGCCCAGCCTTTCCCTCCCTCCTCCAGCTCAGCCTCCAGCCTTTCCTTGTGCAAACATGTGTAGGGTTGGAAACAGCTGTAATCTGAGTGACAGGAGCAGTATGGCCATTCCTGGGTGACCTGAAGCATGCATGCCACAGCAGCTGATGCTAATAACGACCGGGGAAGCTGTGGCCCTTGTAGTTGTCCTTGTAATCCTGCAAATGGTGTATGCGTGGGGATTACCTCTCCCTGCTATATCCCTGGTCTGCTGCACAACGACAGTGTTAAACTAAACTCTTTAAGGACACATTCCACCACTACTCAGATACAGTTAGCTAGACAGATGTCCAGGCTGAAAATCAGTATACCAGGGAATGCCGTGCAATACATTAATGCAAGGAAATCACAGGTGTCTCTGGAAGTTACTCTGAAACCATTTGGATGTTGTAAGAGGGTGACTTTCCTGAAGATGTTTCAAGCCCTCCCATACTAACTAGTGAGCTCATGGTAAAGTTTCCTGCACCAGCACCCAGATTTGACTTTTGCTCTGCAACGTAAACCTCTTCACTCTGGCTTGGCTCTGTTGCCTCCTTTAATGTATTCTCCACTTTTACAACTGGTTTAGCAGTGCCCTCCCCATGACCTATCACATCATGATTATCTTCCTTATTAATCATATCTAACATTCAATTGGCATGTTTTGACAACCTTATCTGTGAGATTTGTGTTCTCATTTGACCTTAGCCTGATGGGGAGGGGAGGACAGAGAGTCCTTGAACAAGCCTCAGCCCTGGTGATAAATACTGATCAGAAGAGACATCGTTCTTTGTGACCTCTTGCCATTTTCTGGAAGAAACGATGGGGGAGCCTATTATTAGGCTGAATGCCTGCACTGAATGCCACAAGACCCCTTGCCTTCACTGGTTCAGCAGGCACTGCCAGAACACACAACAGTACTACACCACGTAGTACTTAATTGTCTGTTTTAATGTGAGGAATCACACGCCTGTTCTTTCCCAGATCTCTCTCCATCCTGCTGATAGGGTCAAGAAATGTACCCCCGATCAGTGCCTGCCATCACTTTATGAACCCCAGAGCATGAGCTGCTCTGAAGCTGCCCTGCTGTTGCTCCTGTCAGGTCTCACCAGAAAACATGCAAGAGTGGTCTGCTACCTTGGGTTTCTACAGGGATTCACAACTACATTGGAGATGTTTTTTGTCTCAAAAAATGGCAAAATGTAACAGACCTAAAGATTAACAGAGACGAGTTCACTGCAAGACTAAGAGACTGCCCATGCTCATGTTGACACCTCCTAGACTGTGAATTAATCACGGCAGAGAATCCCTCTCTCTTCTGTGCTTTGTAAAGCACAGCAGGCTTTTGTGGTGCTAGATACCTGCTTGGGGAAGGCAGGATACCTGGTCTCAAAGCATTTAGCCAGGTAAAGCTTCTGCAGGGCTTCCACAAATGCTTTTCAACTCCAGAAAAAATACCGAGCCAGGTCTTCACAATTTAGCCCATGAATTGTGATCCTCATAGCACGTGTGGATCCTGAGATGCTTTGAATTAATATTGTGGCAGAGAGGTCTCTCCTCCTGCTTGTGTTCCTGGTAGGGCAATAGTCTTAATGTCTGTGGCTCTCATACGATTGCAACTGGACACAATTACGGACGAGGCTGAGCTGCCCCCTCATAGCTGCCCTCCTGGGTCTCATTAAGCATCTGCAGACAATTGGGTAGATAGAATGTGCTAACATAATCCCCTGCACCAGGCTTGTTCTACCACTTACAGCAGTCACATGCTGGAGCCAGGGCAGATCAGGTGAGTCAGATCAAGTTCTCACGTGTGGGATTATCTGCAAGCAGTGAACGCTGAGGTGCATCTGTACCTCACACCTGCACAGAAGAACTTAGGTAGGGAAGGATGCGATATAAGGAGCTTTTCTACAGCCGTCTTGTGCAAATCACCCTTGCAAGGGAAGCGCCTGGGAAGCTGAGGTTATGTCTCCTTAGGTTTTCCTAAATCACCACAAGACACAAGAGAAGAGGGAAGACCCGGCAAAATTGTCCAGGTGCCCTGGAAAGGGGAAGCCATCTGAACTGGCTGCCACGTGCTGTAGCCTACAAACCCAGCCCATGCACACGAGCTTGGTTTTGGTTTGGGACACGCTGTACCCTCTTTTGCCAAGCCCACTGGCAATGTGCCAGGCAGTCAGCGAGGGTTATACAAATCTCACACGGGGTGTCTGTGCCACGCAGGTTATCCCTTACCGACTGCTAGACTGTCCTGGAAGCAGTTCCCATTGAACTTTTTTCCTTTGTTCTGACGACACATTTTCTAAACCACAAAGCTGCTTTGATCTGGGTAACATCAAGAGTCATGCTGTGCTGTTGGTTTTCCCCTTAAAACTCTTGGCAATTATGGCAGCTATGCCTCCCCTGGAGGCCACCGGTCAGAGGTCCTCCAAACAGCTTTGGACCCTTTTTCTTCCCATGACCTTCATCCACAGAGGCTCTGCTTGCCCTGGAGTCTTGGCCGCCTTGGGTGGCTGCAGCTGGTGGCATACTTGAGTCTAAGCCTTCCATGTACACAGGAACTTGACCTGACGTGAGCCTTGCACTGCTGACTCCATCCTCACGTTCCTCCTCTGCAGCCAGGCCAGCACACAGAGCTTTTGCAACATGGTGCTCCTGTTTCACGACCCACATGGATCAGATACAATTGGACAGACTGACCCATGATTCATTGAAAATTTGCCTCTGACTTAAGATTCAGGGCAGGAGAAAGGCTGGTTTCATCTTGCATGCAATGATCCAGCATGGTGCTACTGCATGTGTCAGAGAAGCAGGAGGTCTGCTTATTTAAAAGGAGAATTTGGCTTCAGCTGACCTGGGTTTAGTGACATTGCTGACTGAAGGGCTGTTGCTTTGGGTTTTGATTCCAGTTTTTGGAGCAGATGGTGTACGGGAGGTTGTGCCTTAGCTTCCTGGCAGTTTCTGCCTGCAGCTGGATGTGGTCCTGCAATATCCTTTTGGTGACAACCATGAGGCAGCACCAGCAGAGCCCAAACCATTCTGTCTGGCAGCCTCTCTGGGAAGGTTGTCCCTGCCGTCCAGCAAGGACTTTGGAGTGGCTATTTAAAGACAGCAGAAATAATCTGTTCCAGACCGCCCGTGGGACAGCATTGCAGGAGCCAAAATGGGTTCCAGGAACAGAAAATGCAGTTTTTCATGGTTTTGTTCTTGACGTCGCTGGGAAGGAAGGAGCTTTCAGGTGCCACCAGCTGCCTGGGTCTCTGCAGGAGTGTACCTAGTGGTGTCCATCCATTTCCCCATGGACTTTCATCCATGCAAAAGCTGCCATGAGCCACCTGCAGAACCTACATGACAGCAGCTCTGGGACTCGTGGTGGCTGCCTAAGCACCACAAGGTGGGGTGGGCCTCACCACCTCTTTCAGGGGCACATCTGGGCCCTCTGTGCCTATTAGAGGTCTCCAAGCCAGGGAGCAGCTCCCTGCCTGGAAAACTGCCTGACCCCTTACCTTTCTCATAGGCCATCAACTGGCAATCAAAGGACACTACCTAAAGGATTTCAGCTCACTCTCTGAGCGCACACAGTTGCTCCATGTGTTGCTAATCCTGCAGGACTTCCCATCTGTGCCTCTCTCCACTCTTCACCTGCCCTTTGCTGCAGCACTGCATAGAGACAAAGTGAAAAAATACCTTTTTCCCATCCATTGAGTGCCTGCTCATACTCCAAAACATGCTCCCCTTCACCATTTTTCTGATTTCTAAAGGGTTCCAGTTTCTGCAGGCTCAGTTGCTTTCCCACCTCTCTCTCCCCTGCCTTTCTCTCCTGGCAAAGGAGCTGCGCTCTGCAACAAGTGTGAGCAATGCAAAATGCTTGTCTCCCATCAGGTGTAACAGATATTACTGTCATTGCTGCCCAACTCCACTGCCAGTAATAAGGATGTAAATAATGCATGAGCTGATGCTAGATGATGATCAAATATGCACAGCTGTGAGTTATTACGTGGTGCTGTTCTTTAAGGTTGGTGAAAAGAGCCACTTTACAGCTACTTTGGATTTTTGTATTCTCTTCCCAGAAACTTTCATCCGAATGTGCTCACAAGATAACATCTTAATTAGTCACAGTCCTTCATTGCAATTTCTGCCTTGCTCGACTTTGTTGGTTAAACAGCTGAGGGCTTCCTGGGCAGGGTCACAGCAGAGCCAGTGGGAGGTGGGCGGTAATGGCTGTTGGGATTTTTCTCTGCAGGAGGGCAAGCAGAAAGGTTTCAGGTAAAAGGGGAGGATTGTTCTCATCTCTTTGTCTCTCCTGTGACTCAGAAGTGCCCTGAATGATGCAGCCTAAACCACCCCCATCTTGAGGCCTATGGATACCTCCCTCCTTTGACTGCAGAAAGAAGAAAGTTAATCCGAGGCAGGATGTTAGCACTGGGAAAGCAAAGCAGCCATTTACCACTTCACAACACTTTGACTGTGCCTTATTTCAGGTTTTCGTATTATGTGAAATGATGGGCAAATCAAGCACAACACAAAGCAAATTGTCTCCGAAGCTATCAAAATTGTCGCTTTTGGACACTTCTGTGTTCAGCTATTACAAGTACGCTTTTCTAAATCTTCTCCTGTCTTTGTTGATGTCGCTGCTTGCTTGCTGAGACACATCAAAAGGCTTGCGATGCTCCTTTTTTTCTCCTGCGCAAAAGGCACCTGTGCCTCTGGCTGCCGCATGCTGCTCTGTTTCTAGCACACTCGACATATGCATGTCAAGTGCTTTCTCTGCTGCTTGGGAGCTTGTGCATCATGAGCCAACTTATGCATTTGAGTGTTCTTTTCACAGCCTGGGGGGCAGGCAGTGTGGTAGGGCAGCAAGGCCAAAAAACAATGAGCTTGGGTCAGAAACGCTTTGCTTTGCGAATCATGTGGCCAGGGATGACTCAACCCCAAGGCAGGCATGTGCTTAAATGGAGGGGCACTGGCATGAAACTGCCGTCCTTGCCAGGCTGGAAACTGCAGGCAGGCAGAGTGAATGTCAGAGGATCAAAGACAGTGGAGATGCCAAGTTCCCAGGCTGTTTTAAGATTATAAAGAACGTTTTAAGGTTATAAATGAGGTATTTTGGGAACTGTTGAGGCTGAAAGGCCCGTCCTTCTGGCTGGTACCTGTTCTCCACAGGATTATGATGGCATATGGGGAACAAAGCAGGAGTCCTTGCCTCAGGACACTGCGTCTGGGGTGCGAGCAGAGAGCAAGGCTGGGGCTGCCTATGGGGCAGGGAACCAGGCTGTGAACTGTGGGGCAAAGCCTGGGCACGGCACTTGCCTCACTCATGCCCACCACAGTGTGCTGGTGTCTTGGTGAAGGCATCATGCGCGGCGATGTGGGCAAAGACTATTGCTGTGCACAAAATGTAGCATTTACTTTAGCTTTTTGGATTATGTCACTTTGCAGTTTCTAACAAATTTTCATCTCATTGTCTTGAACACGACATATGATTTCTGTCTCCTACTGAGTCGCTGCTTTGTCCCTGGTGGTAGCTCCAGGATGTTGTTCTTTCGGGAGTCATAAGTAAATGCAGCATTTTCTTTTAAGTTAACCTTACTGTAGGTGGAATGTGTTATTGTGTTCTTCGCTGGAGTATCAAGTGCAGGCACCAGCTGAGGAGCCAGGAAGGACCCAGCAGCTTTCTCTCCCCAAACACAAACACCACCTTTTGCCAGCGTCAGGGCAGGGGTGGGCAGGGGTGGGCAGAAGGGACCCGTGTGTCTCTTGTGATGACTCTGCAAAGGAATGTGTGTTTTCTTTAGCTTTGCGAGGGGGAGAGGCTTCTGGACTGGTCATCTGCACCCAGGCTGCCTCTCATCTCTTTGCAGGGAAAAAAATGTCAATATCAAGGCCAATAAAAGAAAAACAGTTGGAAAGATTACGACTTGTCAGTGCCCAAAGCCCATGCAGGAGCAGAGCATGCCAGCAAGCAGAGCTCTGAGGTCACTCAGGGCAGTGAAATGAGAAGCCCTGCAGCCTGGGGAGCCTGCAGATCCCCCCTGGCATGGAGCCGGGCACACAAGAGCAGGAGAGGGATTTCAGAAAGACTTGAGAACTACAGGGTGCGCTTCTGGCCATTTATTTGGCTGATTTTCCTCCATGGCCCTTAGGGGACACCCTCTTATGCCATCTCAGCAGCAAGAGGCATTACCTGGATCATGTTTATCTGTGGTCATTAAAAAATCCCCTGTTAACTTTGCTAAGAAAAACAATGGTTTATCCAGCCCCCTGCAGTTACGTTTCATTTAGTGGCACACTTCTTTGGGCCGAGGGATTTTCAAAGGTTCGAAATCGTTATACGTGCAGCATTCCCATAGCTTTCCTGATGTGCTCCAGGTTATTGCGCTGTGAATATCTGGGAGCCCTGGCTGGGGTGGTTTCTAGGTCTCCTCTTCGCGGTGCTGCAGTAAGCGTTCCCAGCCACAGCCGCGGACACGGTCACATCCCCTCTCCCGTTTGCCGACATATGGAATGAATAGCTAACAGCTTTGTTGACATTTCTGTACAGGGCGCAACTGTCATAACAAAGAGATACCCAGGCATCCAATTTGGCTGCAAATTTCCCTCTGACATACAGACCTTAAACCTGCAATTATGAAACATACTGCCATAACAAATACCAGATTTTCACAGTATGGATACTGAGAACTTCAAGTATTCCCATACACTCCTCTGTCATCCTATCTGGATCTTTCTTTTCTATGATAATGCGTTGTGAGTCTGAAGCAATACAGCCAATCAGTAGTAAAGCACTTGGATGGCTTCTACATCAATGCTCAAGAAAACAGTGTCAAAATTGGGGAATAAGGGAGGGGAGCTGAAAGAGAGGAGGCTTTTAGTTTCATTTAATGATGTCTACTAATACTTGCATGAAGCAACATCATCTACATCTGGAGGAGAAAAAGAAATAGTTGTAGTTCCATTTTCAAATCCTAAATCTTATGAAGTGACAAATGGTGTTTATCCTATCTGGAAAAAATGTTAATTGTAATACTGTCACTGCTGCCAGCTCTCACAGCTTCAGTGTGTGGCTCATGACAAATGGTGTCTTTTCAAGCCCTGTTTTGGTTATATAGGAATCTCAACAATGCTTTTTAAAATTTTCTTTAAGCTTGAAAGTATATCCCAGAGCAGAACCTGAAGGCTGAAAAAGTGGAAGACAGGAAATTTGCTATATATTGGCTTTTTAAAATGTCATCATTTTTGAGGAATTGTGATAATTTTTTCTTATTTTTTAGTTTTCTAAGTTAGTAATACCACATTGCAGAACAGGAAGGCATAATATACACACATACACATGCATATATACATGTCACTTCATTTGTTGCTGCAGTGTCTCTCTGCAGAGAATATAATTTGGGTTTGCATTTATCATATTTATACATGCAAGCCTTGTATTTTTACACATGTATTGGACCCTTCTATACATACAGAAGGTGCAGGAATATGTAATTATACTTCTGTTTGCTCACCTGGTTACATTTGCTGGACTAGTCTGGGAAGATGCATCCCATAATACCCCAAGGAGTATTCATACTGTAAGATCATGAGGAAAAACTTCTTGGGAGACATCTAATAATGTGGTTTAAAAAAAGCCAAAAAGAACTGAAAAAAAGAGCTCTCATATCTCATCAGACACTAGATTCTCACATCAAGAAACAGAGAAACTAGAAATGAAGAAAGCTTCCAGGAGATATTTTTCTGCTGTTGGAGATCGGTGGGAACATGCAGCTAAATCCAATGCTTAGGGGGAGGCACTTGGTGCTTATATTTTACCACGTATATCTTTTGTGGAGCAGCAACGCTTCTTCGGTACTGAGCCACCACTGTCACTGTGCATCACTCCTCAGAAACAAAGGGATGGTGCATGAGCAGGAGAGGACCTTCTTGTCCCCCGGGCAGCTACAGCCAGCTTTGCTCTGTCACAGTCGGCTTGAGGGAACGCTGGTGGAGGATGCAGGAATGTCTGACTGTGGGGTTTTGACTTGAAATAGACCTCAGCACAGTCTGAATAAACACTTCAATGCTTAGCCACAGAAAGAAGTTGTCAAGACAATGGTTTCACACACTGGAATTAGAATATTTTTTTGTAAATATTAGCCTGACTTGTTTCTTTGAACATGGAGGAGCCCCACAGGGGAACACACAGTTTATGGTCACTCTGGCACTTTTCCTGTGACAAACAGAAAGAGCAGCAAAAGCAACAAACCCAGTATGATGAAGCCAGGCAGCGAGTAGGTGAGCTATGGGAGCAGATGGGGAGTGGGACAGAGGACAGACTCTGTCTCTGTCACCTGAGGCCCTGCTAGCTGCTCCTTCAGAGAAGGGACGGGTATCCACAGGCACTGGGGTATGCCTATGGACCCCTTCGTGGGAGTGTAACCTGTGGGACGCTTTTGACAGGCTGGCTGTTTTTTGCCATTTGTTTTCTACCTGCCAGGCTGGGAGCCCATTCTGCCAGTGTGCTGAGTACCCTTAGTTCTTTCTGCCACTGGCCATAGCTGCGGCTGTTGTCCTGCCATTGATGGGAGGTACAGTGGTGCATCCTTGGACCAAGATAAACTGCTCCATTACTAGGACTCCAGGCTGAGGCTTTTGATGCTTCTCCCTCTTGGCAGGTCACTGCTGAGATGGCACTCATTTCCACTGTCCTGGTTTTGGTTGGGATAGAATTAATTTTCTTCTTAGAAGCTGTTATAGTGCTGCTTTTTGGATTTAAGATGAGAATAACATTAATAACACACTGGTGTTTTAGTTGCTGCTGAGCAGCCAAGGACTTTTCAGCTTCTCATACTGGTCTGCCATTGAGAAGGCTGGGGGTGCACAAGAAATTGGGAGGGGCACAGCTGGGACAGCTGACCCCAGCTGACNCTATCGGGGGTCGGAGGGTGGGGGGAGTGAACGAGCAGCTGTGTGGTGCTTATATGCTGGCCAGGGTTAGACCATGATATCCACCTATAAAGACCTTTGAGGTCCTTGTTTGGCCCACGCTGTGGAAGCATGACAGGTTGTAAACAACAGTCACTTGAACAGAAAATTCATCAGGAGCCTGGCCAGAAGAAGCTTTTGGAGTCAGTGTGAAGGAGGAGTCCCTCAGACATGCTGCCTGGTGCTCAGGGTGCGAGTGAGCACCCGGCTGCTCAGCCCCCATGTACTGGCAGGCTGCTAGGGCAGGTATCTGTTTGGGCTAGCCCCCACCTTCTGGGGTCAAAAGGAGTCAAATTATCAAGATGACAGATTATTTAAACTGCCTGGTCTCAGCCAGTTCATTTTGACAGAAGGACATTTGGGAGTGGTCTCACCAGCAGCTCAGCACATTGAAGGGACAGCAGCCTCCACCAGAAATGAGCAGCAGGAACGATTATTTGGTTTGAAAATGGCAGGGTACCACACGCCCTTCTAGAAACAGCCACGGGACACGTAGAGGATGGGGCAGCTTGTTTCCTTCTGGGGTTTCAAACAAAGACTTGGTGGTGGCTGTATTTACGAGGCAGCTGTTCACTACGAACTAGATGACACCAGTTTTACAAAGACCATAGAGCTACAGTCAAAACACAGGGGTGCTGGGACACTGCTGGTGTGTGAGATTCAGACCAACACCCTTCATGGCATTGCCAGTCCCTCAGTCCACACAAAAAATACCAAAACCACCCCTGCATCCCCCTGCCAAGCCAACTAGCTCTTGTTAGTCCTCTTCCCTGCCTGAGCTGGCAAGCGTGGGGGGTGTAGAAGGGTGAATGGCAGGGCTGGTCAGATGGTGTGTGAAAGGAAGGCTGTGCAAAGCAGACACACGAGGGCAAGGCATGGCCCCAGTGCCAGAGGCACGGTGCTCCCAGCCTCTGCCCGAGAAGAATAGCTCCTTTTCTCCACATATTTGGGATATCGCAGTGGAAGAAGCTGAGGCCGTGGTCCTATAATGTCTCTTGGTACAGTTTTGTCCCTGGTCAATCCTGGGCCTTTGTTCTGGAGTGATGCCTTCCCATGTACAAGGATCTGCAGCAGGTAAAAACCAGGCAGGTCTAAGGAGACAATAGGTGTAAGAGCTTGGGCTGTACCTCATGTTCCCAGCAGAGCCCATCTGTACATAGAGCAGTTCATAGAAATCAGTAGATTCCCTTTGGATTTACACCAGAACAGGAAAGCAGAAGCTCCTGAGAAGTTCATGTTCCCAGAAGAGCTATGTACTTCAGTACAAAGCACACCCACCCTTTTCTCTGGCCTCTTTCTTTAGGATGACTCACGCAGATTTCTGCTTGCAGTTGCCTTCGATCACTCCAGCGAGTCTGCTGTGATTCAGCCGTTCTCATTTTGAACTCCCTCAGAGCATTCAGTCAATCCCAGCTTACCAAGGCTGGACACTAATGAAAACAACATGACACAATTTCCAGAGATGCTTGAAACACTTGACGCTCAGCCACCTTTCTCTGATGAGTTGTCATGCAGCTTCTCTGCAGCAACATGATTAGGTCTAACCCTCGGTGGGACTGCAGCAACGGGGATGTTTCCCACCATCTCCAGTGAATAGTTCACATCCCAAGCAAGTGTTTTTTACCACATTGTATGAAGAAAATATGACATGCTACTCACACATAGAAATAGCTGTGAATATTATTTTACTGGGCCAGATGGTACAGGGCTGTCACTGTTGGCCCCACAAGTCATGGCTTTCCACTAAAAAGAGGATGTCCTGTCTGAGACAGAAAGATACAAAATTAGGAAAGGTGAAAGGTTCAGCAATGCAAAAGATGTTCAGTATGTGGAGCAGATGTAGCAGAAACTTCCCTGCTTAGACCTGGAAAGTTGAGAGAGGATCACATCTAGGAGCTGAAGTACAAGCTTGAGTGGAGAAACAGAAATGGAGGGGATCCTGACAAGAACAGCTGTCAGGGAGAACAAGGGAAACATTTCTGCAAATCAGCCTGGCTTTTTGCAGTAAACAGCATAAATAGATACTTGAACAGGGCAACAAGCTGCTTTAAACAGGAAGAGATGAAGGAAAAGAAAAAAAAAAGGGTTTGTTGATTAGAAAGTTCCACTGCATTTAGCAAAGGGCTGAAGGAAGTATAGGACGAGGAAAGACTTGTTTTAGGGAACATTGCCAACTGAGCTGTGATGTTATTGTAAAAAAGAAAAATATTCTGGGGCTTGCACAAGTATTGGGAGGCAGTTTAAAAAAAAATCCAGGCAAAAGGGAAACCAAAGCAGTAAGATGTAGTGAAATCTCTTTTCTGTCTGCTTTTGTGAGCAATAACAACTCAAGTTACAAATGAAGATTATTTGTGTTCAAGATTCAGCATCCTACCTTTTAATTTTCAGTGAAAGAATTTCCAGTGCACATCTGTGAACCATCTAAGAAGTCCTACAGCAAAAACAGGAAAGATGAATGATGACATTAACCAGTTAAACAAAGCAAGGCAAAAAAAATCCAAAGACAACAACAAAAATCCTGTTTGGAAGGAAACTCAAAACAAAGGGGTTCCTCCCACCCCCCTTTTTTTAATATACTATGAAGAGCATAAAGGGCACGCATATAATTTCTTTTCCTTCAGGACACAACTTCAAACCACATAATGTCAAAAGACACTTAAAACAAGTGGGCCAGAAGACTGGAGCAAACGCCTGGCTCTAATGGGAACGCCTCAGCACGTTGCTGATCCCAGGACCTCTGCTTCTTCTCAAGTAGAAGCTCGTGTACTATTGCACACCCATGGACTGGACCAGTCCTTGGCTCAAGAGTGACAGAGGAAAAAATGACTTCCTGAAGAACACAGGATGTTGCTTAGCCACCTGCACAGCCTCCTGGGCACAGGGTGTGATGAGATCAGAGGAGCAATCCTGGTCCCTGTGACAACAAGTTCCTTTGGGGGACTACCAACACCACCAACAAAGCCTTCGGTTTCCTGGAAACAATTGCTTTTCTTTTTGAAAGTTACTCCATCACTGCCAGATGACCAGATTTTGCACTCACCTTTGTTATTTGAAAGATAATTTTCCAAAAAAAGTCTTGGTCATGGCCCAGCCATCTCCCCTCTAATGTGGGCAATCCTGGCTTTCTGGTCTTTCCTTATGAGGGAGCTGATCCCCTTGGCCCTTTTGGTTGCCCTTCTCTAACCCACTGTATCCTTCCTCAGACACAGAACCACATACATGACCCCTGATGCGGGTGCACCAAGCTGGAGCAGTAAAATGGTGCCCTCTGTCTTCTTCTCGGTAGCCTCCTGGGGACAGTCACCATTCTCCTGGCTGTCCAGCTGCCACGGCACACTGAGCTGAGGCTTTCAGGGAACTGTCAATGGTGCCTCCAAGAGCTTTTTCTTGAGTGGTGGCTGCCAGTTGTGAGTTCGGCATCATGTAAACATGGTTTAGATTATTCTACTCAAGATATCATCATCTTACCTTTGTGCAGACTGAAGCTCATGTGTCACGTTTCTGCCCCCTCCCTTGTTTTTTTCAAGACCTCCGGGAGTTCTTCACCAACCTCAGCATTTCACCAGGCAGATGAGCTTGCTATTGACTGCAAACCAGGGCATCCCACAACACTCACCCTTATTCCAGGGTGGCGGTAAAAATGTTGAATAATATAATATTGTATACCAGACTAAGAACTGATTCCCAGGGATTCTGTTGCTGCTTCTCCATCCTGAAAAGTCACTGTTGAGCTCTAACCTTTCTTTTCCACTTTTAAATCACGAAAGGGCCTTTTCTCCAGTCCATGGTGACTTACTGTCTTCACAGCCTTTGTTGGGTAACTGTCTAAACCTATCTGAAAATCCAAATACATTATGTTCAATTTATCTATGTACTTGTTATCACCTGCATGGGCTTCTGGCAGACCGGTGAGGCAGGATTGTCCCTTACTGAAATGGTGTTGATGCTTCCCTTGACCTGGCGTTTCCCTGTGCATACAGCGGCCTTACGGCTCTGCTGTCGCAGGAGGGATGGCAGTCAGACTCACCGCCTGTTGCTCCCCAGGGCCCCTCTGGCTGGGAGCTACACTGGCAACTCTGCCCCTCCAGCACAGAGCCCATTTGTGAGGGATGCACTGCGGCCAGCAGTTCTGCAGCTTTACATGTGAACTATCATGTAAATGGTGCCTGGTCCTGCTGGTTTACTGACCTCCAGCTTATCTGTTTGGTCTGATATGTCCTGTGCATTCAATTGAGATTGATCGAGCTCTTCTGATGAATTGCTGACAAGAATATGTGGGGTTTGGGGGTCTCCCTTGTGTCTTCAGGAAAAACTGGTACATAAAACTCACCAAGCATTTCTGCTCTTTTCATGTCTTCCCTGAGTGCCCTCTTACATATTTGTCATCAAACTAGTTGGCTTCCTGTCTTCGCTATATAAAGAACTATTTACTATCAGTATTTGCAAGGCGCAACTCACATTCTCTTTCAGCCCTTTTTAATTTCTGGTGTATGGCAGACTTGCCATATTTTATGGGCTTTCCTGTTCTCCTAATGTGGGTAAGCTTCTCATTTTTTAAACATTAACTTATTGCCTGTGATAGCATCCCTAATGTTCCTGTTGAGCCATGAAATGGCCTTTTCAGACCACACTGTTTTCTTCTAAAATTGTGGCACAACTTTTACCTGGGATTTTAATATAGTATTTTTTAACAGCATCTAGGCTGGCTGTTCCCTTCTTGTGTTTTGGACTGCTCCTTTTAAGGTGTGGGGTTTTTTTTGTTTTAATCTCATTTTGATATACCTCTCTTGAAACTGAATAATCCATGCGCTGAATGTGCTTGGGCTGTTCTCTCCCATTGCAACACTGACCTAACTGTACTGTGATTACTATCACAGAACTGCTCTGCCACTATCTGAAGAAGCAGGTTCTGTGCGCCACCCCGGAGTACTTAACCAGTGAAACAGGTTGCCCAGAAAGGCGGTGGGATCTCCATAGCTGGAGATACTCAACACCTGACTGAACTAGGCCCTGAGAAATGTGAAGCAACTTTGAAATTAATTACGCTTTGAGCAGTAATTCTTTCTCAACCCTCAGCTTTTGGCATACCTTTCCCTGAAAGCTCACCTATAACTTCTGGCAAGGTAATTGCCTTCTCTGGGCGTAAGCATCTGTGACTGCCAGGCTTCATTGCCAGCCAGCACAGAAAGCACATTTAACGATGCAACTCTCTGGTAACAGAACAAGTTTGGCATCTCATGGTGCCTCACAGTGCCTGGAAGCATAAAGCTGGTGCCCTCCAGGGCAGGGAGAGCAAGGCCAAGATGAATAACTCTGCCACTGCAAGGCTAGATGGAAGAGCCTCCAGAACAAACACGAGGACACTGCTCCTTTGCAGGCAGACTAATCCCTGCTTTTCCACCCTTTCATGTCATCCGCCCACCACAGAAAGTTGCTAACTAGGACTTGGAAAGTAAAATGTGCATTAAACGAATGGGTTTGGCAGAGGGAACATCTGTTCGTGAGTAACTTCTTGTTCTCTACATATGATAATGGTTATGTATTAGTGTGCAGAATACTGAACTTGTTTACAGCTCCCAGGAACGGTATGTTTTGAATCATTAATAAAGACTGGTTTTAAATGCAGAATTTCTCATCAATATGAGCGTTGCTGTTTTCCCCCTAAATAGATGTGATTCAGTTTGCAAATTAAATATCAGTGAGTTCACTTAATGTTGCTCTTTCAGCAGCCCCAGAGATCAACATTTTTGTTATCACAGTCTGTCCTACCTGGTATGTTGATATTCATGACAGTGACCTGGCAAAAACAGAACCATTTTCACATGATATCTAAAAGATATTTCATGTTTAATCTGACGTGACACCAAACAGGAAAATATTTACTGGGAAGGGGTGGGTCTGCTTGTTTAAGACAAACCTGGAAAACAAAGAAACTAAAATGAAATTATCCCTAGCTCAGACTATATATGTGTACACTTCTTTCTCCTTACAGCAGGGCAGTCCCTTCTAAGAGAGCTGGGCTAACCAGATTGCTGAAGAGGACTCTGGACCTAATGCTCTGCCTTAAAGAGTTTTCCATGATCTAATTCTCACCTTACTCAGCTCCGATGCTTCCTTCTCTCCTTGCTTTTCACTCTACTCTTCAGGCAGCCCATTCTATTGTGGGGATATCTTTAAAAGCAATAAAAATAACTTTTTAGTAGAAGTACGTATGTGTAAATTCCAGCTAATCATTACACTGACTTAAGCTCTTGCTAATGTTAAATGCAGATTTGTAGTGCTGTGGATCTGCTGAGCTCCCTACACACAGCACATGGCATTTGCTTATTTCTCCCTGTCGTTTTCATGTGATATTGGCCCTGCCTTGATCCTTATTTTCTCTAGATTGCAACGTGAGCCCCCTGAACGCCGGCACTCCCGTGTGTGACTGGGAGGTCTGCATTCCAGCTCCCCATCTGAAGCCCGTCAGAGCTGCGAGCGAGAATAGTCCGTGACATATTCCAGCAGGAATGCCTTTTTAAGAGTTTTTCTGGCAACTCTCCAAACACAGCCAAGTGCGGGACGGGGATCTGATTTCACCTCTAATGCAAGAAATACTCCTCTGAAAACTTCTCTTCCACAGAAGAGGCTGGAACGACAGTTACAGTTACAAGTTTTAATTAGTTTTCTGGTGTTATCTGATTTTGATAAGTACACGCATGCACCACACCCACACGTGACCACATCCACGCCCTCTCATAGCGAAACTAACCCGAAGGGAACAGGTAGCACTTTTTTTTGTGTGGCAGAAAAGATACTCAAAACGACTTGGAGATGGCTGGACAGGTTTTTCAGACAAGACAAGACAACAAGGAAAAAAAAGAAAAATCACCAGAAAATTCATGTGATAGCATTACGGATTTCTTATTGCTGCTTTCCCCAGTGCAGAATTTGAGGGAGGAAGACTCCCGCTGTGATGTGTGGCGGTCTGTGAGGACACGAGCCCAGGGCCTGCCTGGCAGGATGACCTCCCCCAGACAACCTTTAAGCCAACTTCCCATGAGAGAGAGAACGTTTTTCACAAAACAACCAGCCCGTCTCTACTCACCAGTTCTCAAGAAAGACCTACCGAAAATAAGCCTAGGAAACAACATTCACCTCTACTAGCTACTAAAAATCAGCAAATCAGCAGAGATGTTTGCTTCACATCATCCTGCAATGTTTCACACATCCTTCACCTGCTAATCTCTCTCATCCTAAGGTCCTCCATTCCTGTCACCATACCTCCTGCATATCACCTCTCCCCTTGCCAACACCCTCTGTGGTACACGGGTGTCATTACCTTAGTGTATTAAAATTATTTTATTAAAAGAAAACTGATCTCAAAGTGATCACTTGCAACCAGTACCAAGAAAATTGCAGCTTCTATCTCAGACCTATTAAAAAAGCTTGGTTGCCCAAAGATTTATGTATAGTTTTTGAAAGCACAGGTCAGTCTCATGACAAATTAGACCTACAACCCTTTCCTTGTCTGTGTCCTTAGACCTTCAGAAATTTTACAAGGATAAGTAATGGTAAGGGCTGGACTTAGCCCCTTCCCATCGTTACAGAAAGGCTCAGACACCCTTCTGGAACCAAATCACTCGAAGATTCCACCTCATAACAAAGGCAGAGTGGCTCCTTTGCTATCTCTGGTGGTTTGTTTGAATATAAAAGACATGCAGACACAGCAGAGAAAAAAGATACCGACTAAGTGCAGACAAACACAGAAGTCTTCATAGCAGGAAAAATCCCCCCATCCTAGCACAGACTTTTGGCTGGAAGATAGTTTCTTTGTTCCCAGCTCCAAGATGCTGTCACTCCTGTTTAATTTCATCTGCTCTAACAGAAACAGACTTTTGCACATGCTTTGTAAATGAAAGGGATTGCATCAAAAAACCTGTTTATTGTTATTTTTTCTTCTTAACAGAAACCGCCTGCAGGGTCCCTCCTTTCAGCCAACAGCTTGTCGGAAAGCAGCAATAGCACGCTGGAGGAGTCTGATGTGTTACCTTCATCCTTAGTAGCCATTATTGATCCAAACAAAGGAGAAGCAAGTTGTATTGGATGGGTGCTGGAGCATCTGAGCAGAGGCTGTCTGTGTTGGAACTGATCTGATACTTGAGCTTTGATAAGTTTCCAGATAAATGGTCCAAGACACTGGCAAAGGGTCCCTGTATAGGATACAGCCTGTGGTGCTTATCAGTTTGAGAGGACCTCTTAAAAACATTAAATCTCCTCTAGGGAGATTTGCACTGTAAGAAAAATTACAGTCTTAAAGACAAAAACATTCCAACTCATCTTCCAAAAACAAGACCACATATCAAAATGTTATAATCCAATCATGAATATTTTTAAAACCTCAAGAAGATTCCCCTCCAAAAGCTTGAGAAGAATAATCCACCCAGCTGGGCCTCAAATTGTTATATAGGTATATCTACTTAGAGGTACAAAATGTAGAAGAACATGATGAGGTTGTTCTGAAAACGAGAAATTCTGAAATTTTAAAAGTTAAACACCTTTAATATGAACATCTCCTCCAATGCTGAACACTAGATAATCCAGAAATACAATTAAGAAACTCAAATATCTTAAACTCTGCCTTGCTCCTCACTGTATCACATTGATTTTTTCTCTGGTGAAGACCCCAGGGTACAGAGACATGAAATGAGGCCACAGGAGGGAATAACTGCGTATAACATTGGCCCCTGACGACGACTACCACGGCGGCATAGCTGACTGCTTAAATGTAAAGTGCCGTGGCTATTGGGTGCCTGACCCTGTCCCCTGGCTCCAAGCTGTAAGAAATTCCTGTTATTGAACTGTGGTTATGAGATTTCTTATGTCCGTTGCCACAGGCTTATCAGAAATACTGGTCTTATCACCATGAGAGAAAACTATTTATTAAGCCTAATAGTTTAACAACACCCCTACCTGCCAAATTGTGCATAACCTCTCACACCCAATGTCTTTCTAAACCTAAAGATTTATTAAAAGTGAAAGAAGAAATGAAAACCTCGGGGTGACAGAAAGCAAATGAAACCCCTTTGCCTCAGTCACCCCTCTGAACAGGTCAGGCAGCACATTTTCGGAGCAGGCTTCTCCTGCGACCGCGCGCTGTAGGCCGAGAGCGCACAGGGGGACAGGAGCTGCTCCAGGCCCCATGGCCGCCTCACGGCTGACGGCATCTTTCACTTTCAGCAAGCGGCCGAGAGCCGAGGGCCAAAGGCCGGGAGCCCGCTGGTGTGCAGGGCACTGCAGCCGGGACAGGCTGTGCTGCACTCCTGAACACAAAAGGCTTTCCAGTACATGAAGAACATTTTTAAAGCTCCCTCTCATGGCCTGAGAGTTCACAGGCTTGGTAAACAGGCTTTGCTAAAGCTATTTAAAAACTTGCCTTGCCTGACGTGAACACAGTGGCCCTGTTCGGGAAAGTGATGTTTTTCTCTGGAATTACATCCTGGCTTTGGATGCGGAGAAGCTTTTTCTGAGGAAAATTTTGTTAGCAGGCTAGCAGGGTGCAGGGGCAGCGTGAACGGCTGGGGCTGGGAACAAAGAACCAGGGTGGGGAGCGGGATCCAGGGGTCAAAGCAAGGATCCAGGATCTGTGTTTGAGCCGAACCAGAATCAAGACAGCAAATGTGCTGTAACAAAAGATTTCCTGGGATTCCCAGGGTGGCTGTGGGAAGCCAAGGGCTCTTAAGTTCTTCAGGAACTCCCAAATGTGCCTGTGATGGCAAAGGGCACCTTCAAGCCTCCTTGGGCCTCACCCAAGTGCCAGCCAGCTCCAAGTCTGGATGGTCAGTTTCTGACCATCACATCCATTCAGCATAACCTTTCCTGTATTCACCAGGCAACCAGGGAATGGGATAAAGAGTCACTGGAACATTCAAGACAACATAGTATAGCACTGATAGCTAACACCCAGCACGGCAGCATGGCTTTTGCTCTTCCCCATGCTCTCCCCAAATGCCACATAATTACCAGCAGCATGAAAATAACTTCCTTTTGGTTCTCATTTTGCTGTCACCATTACCCACAGGATGACTGTGCCCAGATCTGGATGGCTGGGGAGAAGTATTACTCTGTTGTGGCAGTGCCCAGTGGGCCAGGGACCTGCAGTGGTGGGCACTGGTCACCCCAGCAGAGGCAATACCTGCCCCAAAGAGCTCATGACTGCAGTGGAAGATTAAAATGGAAATATAAACCATCAAATTTTCAGCTGAATGCAGTCTGGATTCAACTGAAGGAGAGGCAGTAAGAATCACAAGGGCCAGTTTTTCTCACATGTTCACCTCTTCAGACTTGGCTAATAGGACGATGCCCAGCACACTATCATGCAGATGACAGCATTTTCCAGCTGTAACTAACCATCTCTGGCAAAAAGGGTGGTGAAGAAGCAGCCACCAAAGATTCAATGTGATATTTAGGATAGATTTACATCTCTTTGCACTGTTT
The DNA here is from genome assembly GCA_013399365.1 of Pampusana beccarii. Classification (NCBI taxonomy): domain Eukaryota; kingdom Metazoa; phylum Chordata; class Aves; order Columbiformes; family Columbidae; genus Pampusana; species Pampusana beccarii. The sequence continues at coordinate 1,980,012 of VWYH01010051.1, forward strand.
GGATGATGCAAGGAAGATAAAACCACAGTCTTTATCACTGAAAGCTTACAAAGTCTGTTCCAAAACTGTAGTTAGCCCTGCCCCTCTTGCCACACACAAGAGCACCGTAGTCACAAGAAGCCTGACAACCACATGTGCTGAAAGCCTGAAGTCTCGTTCTTGCTTTTTTTTTTCTGTGGGAAGTCCCTGCTCAGATCAAATACATCATTACTGTGTGAGACACAAAAGCAAAGCTCTGTCATTTACGATTATAGTCTGTATTGGGACATATTTCACATTTCAGAGGTGTTAATCTCAAGAAACTGGCCAACTCTGTCTTCACAGTTTCCTTCTATTTCAGAAATACAGAGGTTGCAATGTGAGTGAGTTTTTTATTTACTTTTTGTTTTAAAGTTGCTGTGTGGCCTTGCACTACAGGGGTCATGTAGACCTGGCCAGAAATTTCCAACTAAATTATTTTCCCTGCAAAAATGCCTCACTTACCTTTTTTGTTTCTACTTTTCCTGATAAGGCGTATGCTGTGGCAGGGAAAACGGAGGGAGGCTAGCACTTTCTGGCCTGAAGATCAGGGCACTGTTCTTAGACAAAAGAGCTCCAGGTTCATGTTCAATTACTATTTGATTACCAGACAAATGCCTAATATTTTCTCATGTCCTTTTAGAGAAACAAAATCTAAACAAGACAAAACCTAGAAAGGCCTTGGTGTCGACCTACTAAAAGAATTTGGAAGTTCTAAAATCTCAACTGTTTTCGTGGGATGGCATGAAAAGCATTTCACATCCCCCTCGATCAGTAGGTTTCATATTGGAAGCAATAGCTTTCAGTGGCGCTGAACTTCCCCTCAGTGGCTTCTCCCCTTGGAACTGGGGTCATTTAGGTTGGAAGAGACCTCGGGAAGTCATCTTGTCCCTCCTCCCACACAAAGTTAGTCCGGCTGAGATCAGATGGCTCAGGACCTTGTCCAGTTGAGTATCGAATGTCTGCTGGGATGGAAATGACACAGCTTCTCTGGGCAGACTGTCCTAGTGCTGAACTACCCCCCTGGTGAGAACTATCTTCCTAACACTGGAATGAATTTCCCTTACTGCAATTTGTGCCCGCCGCCTTTCATCCCACCAGCGTGCACCACACAGAAGAGTCTGACTCCTGTTACTAAGTTATGGAGAGCAAAAACATCTCCCCTTGGCCTTCTCATCATGGGACTGGACAAATCCAGCTCCGACTGCCTGTCCTCAAACATCATCTGCTCCTGTCCCCTCACCATCCTGGTGATCCTCTGCTTGTCTTGCTCCAGTTTGTCAAGGAATTTCTTGAACTGGGGAACCCCAAAGTGGACACAGTACTCCAGCTGTGGTTTCACAAGTGTGGAACAAAAGAGAAGAATGACCCCTCTTGACATGCTGGCTGTAGCCTTGCGAATACAGCCCAACACAGGGTTGGTCTTTGCTACAGTGGCGTATTGCTCCCACAGGTTCAGCTTGAGGTCCACCAGGACAACCAGGTCCCTTTCGGAAAAGCTACTTTCTAGACAGTTGACCATACCAAACTGTTGCACAAGGTTATTCCACCCCATATGAAGGACTTGGCATCTGCCTTTGCTGATTTTCATGAGGCTCCTGTCAGTCCATTCCTCCCACCGTCAGGGTCCCTCTGAAGAGCAGCCCTGCCCTCCAGCTTATCAACCACACCCCTGCAATGTGGTATCATCCACAGGTTCCAGTTGTTAATTAAGCATTAAACGGTGTTGGCCCCAGTAGTGGTCCCAGAAGGACACCACTAGGAGTAACCAGTCACCAGATTGATTTTGTAGTGCTGATCCCAACTTTTTGAGTCAGGCAGTGCAGCCAATTTTCCATCGACTTTATTGCCACTTGTCCAATTCATATCTCACCTTCTTACAGAGGCATAGTGAAGATTTTTGGGTGTTTGTAAGATAATTAGAGAGCTACAGGCCCTGTGTAAAAAACAACACAATAAATTTGGACAAGTCATGTATTTCTAACATTTTCTGAGTGTTTGACTTTGCAAATTAACTCAGTTTTTGTTTATACAATTTTATTTATATTTATACCAATAACATATGGGAAGTGTCAACTTGGGGCTCAAAACCTTTTAAATATTGGGGGTTTTTGGTTGTCTTTTGTTGTTGTGTGGTTTTGGTGGTTTTTGTTTGTTTGGTGTGGGTTTGATTTTTTTGGTTTGTTGTTGTTTTGTGGTAGATGCTTTGAAATCCCATGGTTAAAAGATGCTGCAGGAATAACTGCAAGTGGTTGTTCGTAATGAATCTCACTAACTGCAATTATAGTGACCAATACTCCTAATGTACTAATCTTCCACAGGACTCTTGCCTGCTGGAGTGAATTATGTAGTCATTCAGGTTTCTCTTCACTTGCCTTCGTAGTTCCACACCTGCTTTTTCTCTCTGTGCTACGCATGGTCCATGAAGACGGCCCAAACAGCTGCAGCAGGCACTACCTTCCCCTCTTCCCACTGCCCTGGCAATGGCAGAAGCAGCAAGTCTGGCTTCAGGAGCACCCCAATCTTTCCCTTTAGTCCTTCCCTTCTCACATGAGGCCAGGCCATCCTTGAGACAGCAAAAACCAGTTTCATTTACAGTGCTGAGAAACTCTGAACTCAATTTGAACAGATGACGAGTTTACTTCACAGCCATGATTCATTCCTAACAGTGAATGGGACAGTAGGGGCAATGGGAAAACTGCACTTGAAGATGGAAGGCTTTTTGCAAAGGAACTGAGGAAAGTTTGTTGAGAAAGCGCAAGGGATCTTTACTGTGTCAGAAGGGCAGACGAGGCTTTTGGTGACAGTCAGTTGTTGTCTTCCAAGGATAAAACATCTGCTTCTGAAGAAGAGGCTTTTGTGCTAGAGGACTAGCTGTTGGCATTTGGGGCAGGTTTGGGTGGTGGAAAGCCCTGTACGTCACAGCAGACACATGTGAAGAAGCTCACTTGCCAAATGGGCCAAACAGTGGAATCAATGCACCTCAACGGCTATAACTGCCCATCAGGATTGAGTTTCACCATCAGAAGAGCTATCCCAGAACTGCAGGCTCATAGTAGGTGCTGGTTTTGAGATGGTCATGCATACTGAAATTTGTTTTGTTTCTGCTTAGAAGAGGTTAGTGACAGCTTTCCAACAACCAAAATTAGGGAACTAGTCAAGATCTTAGAAGGGCAGGAAAAGGAAATAGCAAACAAGTTCACAGAAGAGTTATTTTGAGAAAAAAAAAGAAGTCTATATCTTCCCACACAGCAATTGCCGAAGCTACTCAGCAGCCTGCTAAGTTTCTTTGGGTATCTGAATGAAGATTGGTGTTATCTGAGGAAGACAAGTTTGAGCAAAAATAGCAGGAAGCAGAGCCTAGAGATGCTTTTTTCTTGAAAAGCTCAATTGGAAAGCATGGACACATGGCAACAGTGAGAGAACAAACCCCACTGGACAGACGTTGGGCACAGTGCTTAAGGCATTACTGGAATGCACTCAGAGATGCTGGGGATGTGGCTAGTCAGAAAAGCCCACATAGAATGAAAGCTTTGTAGAATTTGGATTTGCTCTAAGTTCAAATTGGTGTATCTTAGGGTGGAAAATAGTTTATTGTTTTCATAACTGAGTTTACAACATCCATTGGGATAGAGAGACCCAAGAAAGCCGTGGCTTACTGTCTTCTTCCTCTGTGAGGACTATCCTCACAGATACTATGGGTGATCGTAACTATTTAATGCTAATGCAAATGTTTTTGTGATATTTAAAAAATATAAGTTAAAAATGGATGGCATGCTTTAGCAGAAATCTCGAAGTTTATTATAAATTAATGCCATAGACAGTAAACAGATTAAAGTAACTTCTGGGGTGGAAAATGGCAGTTGTCCATACTGCATAATGCTATACGCACATGCTTGTCAGAGAATGAGCAATACTAAGGTCAGCTCAAATGGTCTGTGTTTTTCTCTCTGTTTAGCATGAAAAGTGACAACTCTCACTAGCAACACTGCTGTCTACAGAAAATGTCTTTCTGGGTCTTGCAGACTACGGCTCAACCTCCTGTAATGTCACTTGGTATGTCTCCAGAAGCAGTTCACTTCCTGATGCACTTCTTGAAGATATAAAACACCGTTACTATTACCAAACCTTGCCATCAGCAATATCAGCTCTAGCGTACCGTGGTGATTAATACTTGTGTAATGTCTGAACGCAATTTGTGCGCTGTGGAGGAACAGGGTGCTTGTGCCATGCATGACACAACTGACCCTACTCTCAGCCGGGGAACGCCAGACTACACGTGGTAAAAGAACATGGATAGTGTCTGTAAAATGGTGAATCATGTTATACTGATAGAAAGAAGTTGTTTCAGGGAAAGAACTAGAAGACTATGGAGAAGTGTGATGTCAGTTATGGTCCTTAAATACATCCAGAGGAGGGCAACCAAGCTGATGAAAGGGCTGGAAGTGATGTCCTGTGAGGGGCTGCTGAGGACTTTGGGCTGGTCTGGTCTGGAGAACAGGAGGCTGAGGGGCGACCTCATTGCTCTCTGCAGCTTCCTGAGGAGGGGCCGTGGAGAGGGAGGTGCTGAGCTCTGACCCCTGGGATCCAGGGACAGGAGACACAGGAATGGTTCAAAGCTGCACCAGGGGAGGTTCAGATTGGACGTGAGGAATCATTTCTTTACGGAGAGAGTGGTCAAACACTGGAACAGGCTTCCTAGAGAGGTGGTCGATGCCCCAAGCCTGTCAGTGTCTGAGAGGCATTTGGACAATGCCCGTAACAACATGTTTTACCTTTTGGTCAGCCCTGCAGTGGTCAGGCAGTTGGACTATTCTATTCTATTCTATTCTATTCTATTCTATTCTATTCTATTCTATTCTATTCTATTCTATGCCATGCCATGCCATGCCATGCCATGCCATGCCATGCCATGCCATGCCATGCCATGCCATGCCATTCTAGCCAGGTATAACTTTCAGTTAAGCAGGTATTTAAATCCAGAGTAATTCCATCAACATTGAAGCTGTTTATTTCATATTTTCCTAATTTTAGTTTGACAGGATTGACCCCTGTTTTTCCATTCTATACTTGCTTTTTCTTTGCATTTTTTGCATCCTTCCTCAGCACCCACCAGCCAGGCTTACATTGGCTTAGTCCGTTCCATTCATATCCATGTTTATATTCTTTCTGTACTTGCTGTGTATTTTTCTCAAACATAATACAATTATATATATAAGTACTGACTACTCAAAAAAAAAAATCTCATTTTTGCACATCTCAGTCTGTCTCACAGTGTTACAAAGCTCCAATCATACCTGCTAAACCTTTATTCCTGAAGTAACTATAATGGTTCAAAAAAGGGGGATGCCACTTTAAACAAGTGGCACAAAGAATGGGGGTGCCTTGGTGTGGGTTTCTGACAGCACTCATAGCTAGCGGGCTGGATCCATTGCCCCTCAAGTCAGATACAGTCTTTCTGATAAAATAACAATATCAGGTCAGTTATATGGTGAAACTCAGTGACCAGCACCCTTGCACTCAGAGCTCAGAACAACCAGAGGTTTTCAGGTGAGCCCAGCTATCCAAGCAGCTTAGGAACCACATGGCAGATCCTGCTGCTGGGTTGACGGCACAAAACCTGCCACCAGCACAACCCGGTTCTGTGGGCAGGAGTTCGGCAACAGGAATTTTTAATGTTCTTTATTTTACAGTCCAAATCTCAAAAGAGAACTGCTATGACCCATAATTTCTATGTCAAATAGCTCTAAAAGCACATTGTGTGCAACCACTGACAGAGGGATTTGGGGCATGTCCATAAAGACGGCATTGCCATTAGCTGGAAGAGGAGCCAGTTCCTCTCAAGAATCCAGTGCCTGCAAGGTCTCTGGAAGTCTTTCGTGATGATAATCTCATGCACATCAGCCTTTTTGGAACTATGCTGCCTGTGACTTACAAAGTCTGTGCTGGCCTCTCGCCTTCATTGTTAGCATAGGGGGAAAAATGATACTGGGTACATATATTAAGAAAACAGCACAGAATTTATTATTTCCCTTTTTAATATCCATTAAGTAATCATGGCAGGATAATACCGCTTTCTCACAAAAAGGCGTTCAGTGCAATATAAATGATGAATAAACATGGAAAGTAAAGACAAAGCCACTGAAAACTCATGAGGCAGGGTGCCATTAAAATGGGGTGAGGGAACTTCAGAACTGAATTCTAATTTATTTTAAAAAGAATCATAGTTCATTATTCCCAGTGAGACAATATTTTTCCTTGCCTGAATCACATGGCTTTTTACTTGGTGTAAGCCAGTCCTTACAGAGAAAGACACATCTAGTGTGGTTCGTGTAGACTTTCTATTTCCCACTCCGCTGAGGTGGTTAACCAATTCTCCCTTCCCTACAGAGAGCTGGCTTTACCTTCATTCACTTTCCAAGACACTACTCAGAAAAACTTTTCTGCTTTCAGGACTTGTTTCAGGACTTGGTCTTCAAACCACCTCATTATAAAAACTCCAAGTTACCTTTTTTTTTCCTTTTTGCCAAAGAAAATGCATTCAGAATTTAAAGCTAAGTATGTTGCAAGTAGAGCCTAAGATTTTAATAAATTCTTAATTTAGCTAGCTTTGCCACCTAACACTGAGTAGCCAAGTTCCATGCATTAAAAATTAACTCGCACCTCTTAGTTTTACAAACAGTTCTTACCAATATAAGCACTGTTGCTGAATTTCAGCACATTAATACCTGCATCTGCAAGGACTGAGAGACCAGGCTAGAGGCTTACACTTTGCACTTATTAGAGCTATTTTTCTGAAAATTGCTTAGGAAAGGGTTAAGATCATTTGGCTATAAAACCGTCTCTTCCAAAACTTAAGTTTATTTTGGTGTTGCAGAGAGCTGAATGGACCTAAAGTGAAAGAGCTTTTGGAAAGCCTCAGCCTGTTCATCAGTACAGTTCAATCAAGGGATCAACTGTATCATCTGGACTCACTAAAGCAGGCAGGCATCTCATCGTAGAGCTGGTTCATTAAAAATACCCAACCAACTACTCAGCTTTGGCAGAATAGAAGGGGTGGGTCTTCAACACGGACAGAGCAGCAGGGTGACAAGGGGATGCACTGACTAAAATCTGCCTGCGCTGCTGATTTGTAATGGCAAAGAAATTTATTCACAAATCGAAACAACTCATTGATGAATATTCGGCAATAGAAAACAGTCAATCGTGTCTTTAGAAAAGGAATCTACACTTTTCACTGGGTTTTAAAGATGCTTATAGTCTGCCAGTGACAGCACTTAAGAAATGTAACTCAGCTTACCCACCTCTTCCCCCATTCCCAAAGTACCTGTCAATTAGTATTCCCACCCTTTCGTGTTTCTATCACAAATTATAACTAGATATTTACATTCACAGAACTGCTAAGACAAAATCCACTGGATAAGTACTTGTCCTAAGTTAGCTGCCCTGCTAAGGCATAGCAATATCTCTGAGGAACTGACCATAGAACCATAGAATAGTTTGGATTGGAAGGGAGATTCAAAGCTCATCTAGTCCAAGTCCCTGCCATGAGCAGGGACATCTGCAACTAGATCAGGCTGCTCAGAGCCCTGTCCAGCCTGGCCTTGAATGTTTCCAGGATGGGGCATCTAAAACCTCTCTGGACAACCTGGGCCAGTGTTTCACCACTCTCATGGTAAAAAATGTCTTCCTCATGTCTAGCCTGATTCTCCCTTCTTTTAGTCTAAAACCATTACCCCTTGAGCTGCCCATATCCAGAAATACTTTTCTGGACTATGAATGATTGGAGAGTTGCCTGCAATTCACACAACTGCAAAGAGACACTTTTGTTCATTAGACAGCTTTGTCGATCTCTGCCAGATATCTCTATGTACAATGAGCCTCAAGACAACGAAGATTGGCAGTTCCATAGTTGAAAGCTGGAGTAACAGCATTGCTTCAGCGGAGATACTCTGGATTTACAGTGGGGAAAGTGAGACTGGAATCTGGACAACTAACAGTAAGTCCTTTTCTCACCTTTTTTTTCACCCCAAGAAAGACACTGAAGCTAATAAAAATCATACTGGGCTGAAGTGGCTCTTGCACACAGTTAATGCTGCAGACAGTGTTCTCACCAAGAACAGGGAGTTTCCACCTGGGAAATTCCCTCAAACTCTATGTTTATTCTCATGAAAGATGAGCAAGCGGCCAAGTAGGAGAACGCAATGGATTAAACTGCTCTAAAGGAAGACAGACCTTTGATTGCAGAGGGAGAAAGATTTTTCTAGAATGAGAATTACTATTATTTTTAAATTTAATAATCAATGTAAGTGACAGATCTCTTAGTGGTCAATGTGGCCAGTGGAGGCTAAGTCATAAACACCCAATGAGAGAGGTTCATACTTGACCTTGCCCCTGCCCAGTGCAATAAAATCTGTGGTAAAGGACATTTTATAAAGCACAACACAAGAGAAAATAGAAACAATGAAGCTTACACAGGAGCTCTAAGACTGCCTAACTTATACTCTCTTGTAGCCCTAAGAATGCTCTCCAGTCTGGCTGTTTCCATAGGCGACAGGTATCTCTGATGTTAGCTGTGTTGCACTGAGAGCCTCAACAAAATCAAGGTAACACTTCCAGGCAGCTTTTTGCAATGCAGCGGCCCAAACAGCAGCGTTTTGTTCCCACAGACCAACACTGTGCACAGCGGTGGTGAACGCAGTGAGTTTTGCAGCCAAAACAAAGCCTTGTGAAGGCTTCATACCTGCCGTAACTGCCATCAGGCCCTTGAGTTCTCTTTTCCTCCCTCCTGTCTCTCAGTGGATTCTTGACGGCTCTTCTTTTTCTCCCCCGACTTCAAGTCTCCTGAACTTCTTCCTCCTGCATTCCAGGAGACACGTTGGGCCACCAGCCCCATCTGCTCTGAGAACAAACTCCTTGCCTCCCCCACGGCTGTGAGGGGTTTTGGCACTGACCCCCACTGTGCAGGACCGGACACTGGAAAGGGCCGCACAAGAGCTGGGTAAGACCTTTAGAACATGATCCTGCGTGAGTGCTTGGACTGGCAACGCAGGGAGCAGAATGGGTAAGAGTTGGAAATGCTACAGGAAAGAAAGAAGCCCCTTTTCAGGAACTCATCTTCGCCCTGTGGAAGTTAGAGTAACGGTGAGATTGAAGCAGTCGGAGCAAAGTAGCTCCACAGCTTGTCCGGGACACGGCAGGAGAGCACTCCCCTCACTTCCTGCACACAAACGTGCAATGTCTGGCCTGACTTCTGAGACTGGGTGCTGGATTTAGGATGTGGCCATCAAGTGCTGTCATTAAATGATGTGCTAAGAATGGAGAAATGTCACTGAAGACCTTCCAAGGCTCTGATTCCATAGCTCGTACATCCTATTGCTGCCAAATGTTTCCAGAACGAAAACTGATCCCCCGTTCAACAGGGAAATGTGAGAGCCCCTACATCCACCAGAAAGAAGAAAGGGAAGTGCCTTGGTCACAGTTCTTCCCGTTCTGCCCACACTGAGCCTCAGCCAGAGGCACGGACCCTGGGAAGGGGTTTCTTAAAAACTTTAGGAAATGGCAGACGCCTGGCTCAGCTTCTCTATTTTAGTCCTCTTCCATTTCCACTATGCCTAGCTGAAAACAGGCAGGTCTCCCGCACTTGGCCATGATTCTGGATCTGAATCATCTCTGCACACCAACCGCTCTTGCCCACAGCAAGAAACCAACGGGACTTCACAGACTGGTGCAGGAGTCTCAGCCGGAGAGTGATGATGTGAGATCAGAGCTTTTCTCTGCAATTCATGCATGCCTAAGCGTGCCAAAGAAATAATATGAAACAACAATGAGATTAATAATTGATATATCAAGGAATACATATTCCTTTGCCATTAGATTATGCTTAGAATACTTTGGGTAAAAATTAATACAGTTACTTTGAGTAAAAAACCCTACAGGCTGTCAATTCCAGTGTTTATTTTTCAAGTATTTTAATGCATATCAATGACAACATTGCTCAAAGATTGATAGGTTATCTTGATTTTCCTGGTGGGGAAGCAGAGGTTAAGTAAGATTTTAAGGCCACACAGCAAGTAAGTAAATACTTGGATTTATAACTCCCAAATCTGCCTTCTGCACAGTCCAGCAGGCCATGCTGACTCACTGTGGAATGCATATTTCCAGTAAACTCTTAAGGCACAAGAGGAATCAAAAAGAACAAAAGGTACAGATAGAGGAAGCATTAATTCTAAAAAAAAAAAAAATGTTTACTGCCATTCAAAAAACGTGAGTCAACTTCTGTTTAAGCTGTCACACCTCACCAGTGTGTTAGCCAGAAACAGGAGAACTAGAATAACAGCAGGGAGATTGTTCTGACGGTGTTTTTAGCAAAACTGAAAGTCAGACACAACAGCTTATGTCATGAGATCTCCAGTACAAAGAAAATCTAATATGTGTCTGAGATTTCAAATGAAGCTTACGGAGATTTATCCCAAGGTAGCTTTAAAGTTCAGAGAAGCCAGAACTCTCCCCTGGCACCCACGAGAGTGTAGGAAACCAGCAGTGATACTGTTATTCCAGCTTCTGGAAGACTATTTCTATGCTACTGCTTTGTATTATACAAGTCTGATCCTCAGAGTTGGACCTATCTGTATGTACTGGAACATTTAAAAAAACCCAAACCAACCCGTTTTAAGCAAATTAAGAATTTAAATATTAATTTACTTCTCTTACAGGTGAAATATTTTAGGAAAACTAAGAAAATGAAATGGAACTGACCCTGCAATTTCAAAGACCTTTTGTCAGACATTAACCGAGACGAGTGTGAAAGGAAGTGCCGATTACGTGACAATACTATAACCAGACTGTCTGGAATCTGGCTCTGGAGTGGGAATAAAGAATTCATTTCCATTCCATTAAGAGTCTCCATCCATAAAAAGTTCATTTCCTTTTGTAGGTAAGCTGAAGGGAGATGCCCAACCTGACAGAGCTCCCTGAATAACGAGACAGGACTTGTAAAGGCCTTAATGCACAGAGCAGTTTGCGCTGCAAACCGCCTGCTCCACGTACCCGCTGCCGAACACTTCTCATTTATGCTGATGCAACTTCTGCCATGGGATAAATCCCAACCTATTGGTGCAGATCCAAATTTAAGTACCTACAACAATACTTTTTTTTTCTGGGGGGTGGGCACTGAAAAAGAGGTAGAGACTGAGATGAAAGTGACAAAGAAAGTATCAAAAAAACCCCCAACCAACCCAAAACCTAAAACCACAACAGAAATTAGAGAAAAAAGAAGCAAATGGCCCTATTTGAACTTGGCTTTCGTTAAAGTCAAGCAGCTGAAAGAGCTCCTAATCCAATACCCACATGTAAAAACTAGACAGGGAAATCACATATTCTGATACTTAATTTAGAACCTGACATTCTAAACTTACTCCATGGGTAGCTAAGTCAGAACCAGACACTACTCCTGCTATGCACTGTCGATTCAGAAGCACAGCCTTCTGAGTCCCGGTATACAGAAACATCCGAAATTATGTTACAAATAAAATTAACTATAAAAAATCTTATCAGTTTTAGTCAGGAGGAAAAATTCCAAATCTGCTTATGTTTCTTGTTACAAAATTGGGAATGTTTTGCTCATTTTGAGAGCTCCAATAAAATCATAATTAGATATCTATAACTGGAAGAATCAAAAGGAAAAGATTTTCCCAAAACTGTTCTTTTGGCCAGGAACATGTCTGCATCTGCCCAGTTTTCCTCAGAAACATCTGCAGTTTCTAAGGAAGTTGCTAATCTCTCTCTCTGAATCTTTTCCCATACTTTTTTTGATCCGTTACTTTCAGCGTTCTTCCTTCATGTGCCAAGTCACACTGAACCTCAGATCCTAACGCTTGCTTGCCCACAAAAAAACCACCCCAAACCAGAGGAAATTATTCACATAAAGTATTTTTAATGAAGAAAATACGCTCTGTCTTGTGCACCAGCGGCTCTCACATACGGTTTGTGGCCTCCAAACTGCTTGCTCACTGGCCGTGCAGAGACGAGAAGACACAGCCCTGACTCTGCTTCCTCTCCTTCCGCTGTTGCACCAGGTGCGCACCCTTGTCTGGGAAGTGACAGGGCACAGCTGAGAAAAACGAGGTATGTTCATAACCCGTGGCAGATGCGCAGCTGGTTCTACCAGCTTGCTGACACTTGCCGGTAACCAGGAACCGCACTGGTCTCATCTCCTAACATCTGTTTTGGCTTCAAGAGACTAACTCTGTCCTACATCAAAGGCCTTGCAGCAGGAGGGGAGTATCTCCAGTGGCGTGTGCCCACTGTAGAGGCTATTTCGGCATCCTCTATATGCCCAGCAAAAGCCTATTATGGAGCCACAGCATGAAGAAGGGTGGTAGACCTGGGCATCCCTGTATGCTGTTCCTGTGATCTGTGCTGCTGTTGCACGCTACAAGAGCCCAGAGGCTACAAAACGCTGTTCCACTATGCAGACTGGTCTCCGTCCAGCCCCACGATGCAGACACTGGTCTCCGTCCAGTCCCACTATGCAGAGACTCTCACAAGCGGTGCACAGATTCCCCATATCCACTGACCTAAACTGAGCTCAGCTTGTTCACAGGTCAGATTTCAGGCATTTTCTGCTGAAAGCTGAAGCAATCCACACATGACTTAGCTTGATTTAATGGAAGTACCAGAAGAACTAACTACAGCATTAGAGAAAGGAAGTAAAACTGACAACAAGGCTCAAACAACAAGGTCAGTTTCTTCTATCTCTATTACAGGAAACTGTAAATTTGTAAGATGACTACTGATAGCAGTGAACTGGAGCCAACTGATAACCCTCTCTTCAAAATAAAGTCTCTTCCACCCCATAAAGAGTTTTCAGCATAACTAGGCTCGGCAAATAGAGATACCTGGTAAAGAACAAAGGCTCAAATAAGATGGGGGATAGTGCGCTGCAAGCAATGAAGATGACAAAACGGAAAGAAGTTACAGGGAAGAAATACATTTTATGGACAGAATCCTTGGAGCATAAGAAATGGGGTAAATCTCAAGGCCAGGTGAAGCACTGCAGAGGCACGGAGTGGAGGGCAGGACATGAAATGCTGGAGAGGGGCAGAGCTCAGGAGAACACAGTGGGAGTGAGAGTAAATTTCTGGTAGGACTCGCGGGCACAGCTCCCCGAATCAGGTCAGACCTGTGCCAGCACTAGGGCCAGGGCAGGGAAACACGTTGGGAATAAGTAGCAGGTGCTGGGTTCCAGCAGGAGGTGAAGCCTGTGGCCTTGTACCCATACGTTAGTTAAGATTTAAAAACTGACTTGCAGTTAGATTGCTCGCTTGGCTTAAAAATACCTATAAGGTATTCCTAATCACTCTATTGGAGCATAGCTTGTTGCCTTGGGGGAGACAAGAGCTTTCAAAATGGTACAACTTTGAGTTTCAGAACATACAAAAAGGCCAAAAGTTTCTACAAGGCTATTGTCCTGGTAGAGTGTCTCCAAATGCCCAATATGAAATTCCCAGGGTCCTGCAAAGCCTGAAAATGAAGGGAATAGATGCCGCTCCAGCTTTACTGCCAGACTGCCTTTTAATCCTCAAAGTGCTTGCTCCATCTGCAATGGTTTTCTGGAGGACCAGGTTAAGCCAAGGCCAACAGTTCCCCTAACTATTGTTGCATTTCACATGAAAAATGGAGAAAACAACCAAGTCCTTAACTAAACAAACTGTACTATACTAGGAAATGAGTTGTTCACTTTGCAAAGCAGACAGTGTAACTCTAAAATCCAAAGGGAACTGAGTAACATTTTGAAACTGAGTAATTCACTTACTATCAAAATAATGACCCTCGGTGGGCAAAGCACCTTTGCAAGGTAGGTAATGGAATCTGCATTTCCCAAACCGTATCACTGAGACCAAGAAAATATGTCAGTAAATCAGTGCAATGAATAAAACCAGAGCTGGTGGTATATTAAATACCAATCTAATGACAAATGACAAAAAAAACAGAATTCCTTAAATCAGACTTATTTCTAACTGATCTCACTGGGGGCCTTGCTTGCTATTCCTAAACCTCTTCTTGGCATAGGAGTGCACAGAGTAAGGACACACACATGCTCATTATCTGTGTGCATTTGCAGGCTATAATTCTAGTAAACGTCAGATTAAAAAAGAAAAAAGTTCCTTGAACTTTGAAATAAAGCTTTGACTTCTATTATAATTAAAATTTTTGAAAACAGCCTTCAGTTCAAGCCCCATGTTAACCACTGGTGTTCATCGCCTGACACAAGGATTCAAACCAATACCATAAATGGGAAAACCACCAGTTGTGTGAGGAACACGTCTGGCAGGACGGAGCAGTCCACATAGAAGCTGCCATGACTTTCAGTGCAGCAATCCATCACCCTTTATGTCCACTACAAAAACTGTGCTTGCCAGCTTAAACCTACAGATGTCCACATACTTCATTTTTTGTCTGAAAATATCTGTACCAAAACAAACAAAGCCAGATGTTCAGCCTGCAATGGGACACCAACAATATGAGGATGAGCATATGGCATTTCAATTCTTACATCCTATTAATAGTGGAAATCCACTATCTTTATTAACTAGTTTTGTTTCAATATGCACCCTTCATTAAGTCCACACAACCTTTAAACATTACAAGCACCACACCACTGCAAGGCTATGTCAGCCTTTCTACTAGAATACTCACCTGCCAGAGATTGTTATTTGAAAAATTCCTCATACTAAGGAATTTGGCTCAATAAGGAATTAATATTCTACAGTTCAAAACAAATTTACTGATTTTCTTCTTGACTTGCATTAAGAGAATGTTATCTGTTCTTTTTTCTTTGGCAAAGGAAAATGAGGTATTGCATATACTTGATCCTTCATCTGGATTCATGCCTTCTGATATTTGGATAAACATAATTTAATACACCAGAAATATTGAATGTTTTGCAAAGCGCTTCTATTCACATTTGGTAAAACTTCTTTTGCTAACCTATGTGCAGAAGGTTTCTTGTATAAGAGGAACCAGTTTGGCTTCCACACGAGCAGCTGTTAATGTAGGCACACATTCAAACATGCAGTTGTCTTAAATAGCAGCGCTCTAGACGTTGAAAGTCAAGAAGGGCCAGCTCGGGTTGCAGGGCTGCAAGGCCACCCCTGTGAGATGGTGTAATCACAAGCCAGTGAAATCCCCTCCTGCGAGGAGGCTATTACTGGTCACTCCTCGCGCTTCTTACAAGCACTGGGATTGGCCTCCAAGCAGTGATTCATGAAGGCACCACGCTGCTCTGCTGGCCTCACTGCTCTCTTGGCTCACTGCATTCATTTCCCCCCTATTTTCTGAAAACGGTACATACCACACAACAAATTCTGTTCCAAATGCCTTCTCATTTTTCCTTATCCACAAGGTAGTTTAAAATGACAAGATGAAAGAACATGTCACTTGAAGCCACGGCTGTGACTTGTTCACACTTTGACTTCAGAAGAAATTCCGATTTGTTGCTTTTTACTTATGGCAATTTCCAGTTCATCTCCCATTCCCTTGGCAGTAATGAAGAACAATAGTTTCGTCACATCATAGTCATTAGGAAACATTGGTTGCTTAATGCATAGTTACAACAATGATTTAGAAACTATAAATGCCTACAGCAGAGACACATTCTCCAGGGTTCTGCACACAGGCTGCTTCAGCTGCAACCTCAGAACATTAGTTCTGCTTTGCATAAGAGCACAGACTACACCAGATCGCTGTTAGTCAGAGACGTCCAGTTTCCATCTCGGATTTCTCTGGCAGCGCGATGCTGGGAACACATCACTTCCTGGCAATAAATAGCAAAGAACTACCAACTACTTGCATTTGTCTCCTAATACTGAATATTTTAAAAGTGTTCCCACTTTGAAGCATTTGTAAGAGCAGTACAAACGATGTCAGCTGAAGTACTTAAATATGTTTATGATAACAGGTGCGTCATACTACCCTGCAAGTGCAGGTGCAGATTTATCTCTACTGTCACCAGAAATTAATTTCATAATATTAATAGAGATTTGAGAGTCATGATTCAACAGTGTTTCAGCATTTACAAAATTTATAGAGAACTTTACGTTATGAAACTGCAATGATAACAAAATTCTTCTAGAAAGCCCCAACACCAGCAATGAGAAGTGTAGTAACAACTGACAACAATTCCTGTAACATTTTGGATCACTTAGGAAATTTTACATCTCAAGTAACCAATCTACAAGGATTAATGTTGAAATATAAGACAATAACACTGAAGGAGGAAAGACATTCTGACCTAATTCTCACATCATTTAAGACTTCTTTTAATTGTCAATTCAAATATGAATCAAGTGACAATTTAACAAAGATCTGGCTTCAGAAATAGGAACAACTTAAGAAACAACTGGCTTCAGAAACAAGTTAATAGTGTGTCAGCTGAGGAAGAAATCAGTTCTGTTAAAAGCCAACTTCAGGTAGTGTTTAAATACATGCCAGACTTCTGAAAATTCTGAATATAACAGACAATACTACCTTTTTTTTTTCCAGTTTGGAGGAGAGTTTTCACTTGCAATTAGTACTTCCTAGTACTACTTTAAAATGCTGCTATTGAATTTATGGACAAATTATTTACTTTGCATTTCTCTACTGTATTATGACCAACATATTTTGATTAGAAAAAGAGCTACCTAGCTAACTAGCCCATCTACAATACACTGGTGAGTTAAGTATTTTTACTTAAGAAAAATAGCCAGAGAGGTTGGCTGACTCATGCTAAAGTCAAACTCTGATCAGCTGCTTAGATCCGCTGTTTCAATACTTTAAAGTGAAACCATGTTCTTTCCCTCACAGCAGCTTTTCACGACGATACACCCTCACAGTGCCACATCATGTCCAGTAATTAAATACCTATTGTATGGTGGCAACCAGAAACAACAGCTACCCATAACAGTCACACAGCAGATCATCCCCTTCTACAAAGCAAACTACCACTACGAGTACAACGGAAGCCCTTGAAGGTAAAAATGAAATGGCACATGAACAAGTCACTGCAAGGTAAGATAGGGGCGATCTTGCCACGGAGTGAATATGAGCACAGGGCCAGCCCACTGCAGAGCAGCCCATGTGCATCCATTTCGGACTCCAGTTTATTTTGCACTCCCTTGTCAACCAAGTTGTTTTATGACACTGGAAAAAATCACTTCATCCCTCCGCGATTGTTTTCTCTCTCACTTCCTCATTCTGTTTTATCTCATTAGTCTGAGAACAGCTTGAGACAACAATCTGTCTCGGATTTGAAAAGCACCCAGCAAAATGCAGTCCCTGGATCAAGGTATCCAGACACCACCGCAATAACAAATACAAAAAAATCTTATTGACCTGTAGACAATCTAAACCGATTTATATAATTGTGCTGAAACACTGAAACTCCCTATGACAACAGCTTCAAGAGGAAGCTAAAGCTAAAGTCCTCTTTCTGTTCCCCTAAAACAGATTGTATTCCTTGAAATCTAGTGTACAGGAAGCAAATTCATTCTTTAGAATCAAAGTTTGAAAAGGAAGTCATTAATGTTTATTGATATACTGAAAGGCACAGCTGTCCCTTTCCAATAACAGAGGTATATACAGAACAAACTCCTCTTTTAGTCAGACATTTATCATGTCCTTATTTCAGAGTAGCAGTTGTTACATAGTGAAGTTCAAACAGTGCTTTGGATTTCTTTGAGTTTAAAAAGTGATATACGTTCATTTGGACCACACACGATTTTTCAAACCTTTTCAATGCGTGCTTGTTAAACTGCTTATGCATACCCCTGTACAACAAAGTAGGAAAGGCTACTTAAGGCTCAGGCTTGGTTTCCTTACTTATATGTTGTACTCCCTCATAAGCAACCTTAAATCTCTAGATCGCATGCTCCACACCCGAAATCTTAGATAAGAGAGAGACGGACAGATACACAGCAACTGCGATTTAGTAACAAAACTGAAAATACAGCAGACAAATCTGAAGAAACTGTGTTCTAAAACCTCATTTATACTAACAGCATGGTTTCCATTCTCATGGAAGGAACCTCCTCACTTCTGAAAAGCTCATTACCAACGCACAACAAACAAAAAACCTCAGTAAAATGGGGTAGCAGCATTACTGCTGCACTAATGTAATAATAAACCAAAACATATTTACTACATATATTTATTTGTGGCATTCACCCATACTGAGAATACAATTACAAATTATGCAGATAAAACATACTGAAAGACAATACGATTATTCAAGATACAGAGTATTATTAACAGAAAAGTACTTACTTAGGGAAGTAAATGTAATTTAGGTATACTATGAGTTTATGTGTTTCTGTTCATGAACAGATGACAACAATTGAAATATTCAGAAGTATGCTCTCTTGTTTTGTTCTGTTTTTTTTTAAGAGGCTCTCCTTTCTGCGGCATTGCAGCTGCTAGAAAAGTACCATTTCATCAACCTCTTACTTAAGAAATGAGAACAAGAATTATTCAGATACAGTTTAGAATGTGGCCCAGTTCAGTGTGGCACATATCACACCTCAAAACAAAGCCAACAGCCCTCTTCACTCAAACCCCTAAACAAGAAAGAAAAATATACATGGTAGCGGAACAGAGATGTAGGTTATTTCTGTCAATACTTATTGTAATCTATAATTTTATAAAAGCTTGATGTTATTTAGTAACAGTTTAGGATCGGCTAAGTAAAAAAAGTATTCATTAGGTTTGCAGAATTCATTTTGTTTGGGATTTTCAAGACAATGGTAACGGAGGGAGCCAGATGTCTAATCAGCATGGAAGGAGAGAATGTTTTCTTTGAAAACCCTCAACTTACTATGTAGTACCTTTCTAGCCTTCATAAAAGAGAATTTTAACTGATTCATATCCCTATGTTACCTACAAGCAGGATTTCACAGCTAAGTACAGCATGGGTCAAAAATTCATTTCACACAATGTTCCTAAATATTAACATTTTACACACTTTAATTCCGCGTACTCAGAAAATAATTCATAAGCCTGTAAGTGCTGTTTGAAAACAACTGAAATGGAAAACAGTTCTAGAAAGGAGTTCTATTGAATCAAGTCCTTGCCACAAACGTAAAAATGATATAATTACATGGTTCAGCCTGGTCCCTGTGGGAGGAAGTTATCCTGCATGACATATTTCACAAAGACAATGGCCTTACAGAATTATTAAATACAGAGCACAACACCTAAATCACTTTGTAACCACCCTTACAAAGAAAGGTTAGCTTAGCAACTTTTCAACAAAAAGGCAAAATTTTCAGCCCAAGGCTGAAACAAGTTTACTTCCAAAGCACAAGAAACTGCTTTGTTCTACAAAATTTATTTCAGGCAGGTATGAACAACATCAAATTCATCTGGGGAAGAAACAGTAATTTAACCTAATAAATAAAGGAGTGATCTATACATTAAAGACATTGCAAAACTTGAACTATTTATCATTCCTTTTATAAACTAGCAGATATGAAACTATGGAGATGCACTAAGACAACTATGAAGTTGTAGCTTATTACTGTCTGTATATCAGAATGCATTATTACATTATTCAGATTTCTTGAGGAGGACATTTAAAAGAATAATTCTCTTTCAACTGAAGCACACACAAAAAAATGCAACAGTGGATTTACCTCGCTTCACAGGGAAAAGAAATCAAATTTGGTTCTGTACTAGGATACATTTTTCATGCCCAGGAATTTAATATTCATCATGAAAGGCCTTTTCTAATCATAACATTTTATCAACAGAGAGGATTATCTTCTCATCTTGCTTGCAAGTCAAGTCAGAGGTAGCTCAGGAATGCTTTAGAATTTAGTGTTTTACTTGAAATGAATGAATCCCTCTTTCAAAGGGGTTAATATGTACAAAAGGCAAACAGTATATACAGCTGCCACTGCCTGCACCAACAGAATAATTCCAAAAGCTCAAAATAAGATTAGAACAGGGAAGAGCACGGTGCACTTCTTTGCATTTGCTTCAGTGCACCAGTTCAGGCTGGTTTTCTACGAAAGGAAGCACCCCACTAACATAGTAGGCTATCCCGAGCGACAGAAGAGCAATGACAATGATGAGGAGCAGCACCCTCCAGAAGCCCAGGTCTTCAACAAACTCTTGCCACGTTGTGCGGAAACTGGAAAGAACTCCTTCGCCTTGCTGTAGGTTTGGATTAAGGAGGGAATGACTTTCCATCGCACTATGAGGGATTAAAGTTAAAAATACATCAGAGCAAAAGAATGCACCTTTAAGTATGACAGTAATCCTACTAAGAGCAACCGAAACATTCTAAATTAAAAACTAAACCCACCTGCAGATTTACAGCATTGCCTTCACTAAATTAAGACAAAGCAGATCAGGAGAAGACTCCTAACTCTAAACTTAAGTTAATTGAAACAATGTTTTATTAACCTGTGTAAAAGGAATGATATTTTTATCTGTACAGCTGCAGTGAGTTTGCAGGATTGCCACCTAGAAGCCTTCAAATGTCAGTCCTCATCATTCCTACTAAATATGGTTTAGCAAAATGTAATGAAGCATAAGCAAAAACCTCAATGGTCATAGCTCTTGTGAATAAAACAACAAATTATGATTTAAAAATAAACCCTGATGAATAAAATGCAAACTTCAACCAATATAATTTAGGTTCTGAACTCTGTAGTGAACTTTACTACTCTCCTGTGTGTCTTTGTTACAGAGGCTTCTTCTCTAGCGTATCACAGAAGACAATAAGTTTGGATAACAAGAACTTCAGAAACTTCCTGATCTTCAGGATGAATTGGTATTGCTGTATTTTCTGCCATATGGCATTCAGCAACTGCTTTGATGTTTTAACACTCCACTACCAATCCATCAGGTCCCCTTAAATTGTCTGACTATAAATTAGGGACCGGAACTCTCACTTTTAAATGACAAACAAATATAAAATTAGAATGATGCAGTCATCTTGCCAGTGAAATGCCTTCAGAAAAAATGTAAGTTGTTTCAAATACTGCATGGCTTCTTGTATTATTATCTTAATTTTGCGGGTTTCACAATTAGTTCGTAACAGGAAACTTTCTGTGTTGCTATATGAAAAACCTCATGAAGAATAGGAAAACTTTCTCATCACTTGATTTCACTTATGTAAAATTCTAACCATCTGCACAGTCCTATTACTTCTCACTTGAGTGAAATTACATATACAGGTGTTTACAGGGTCGAAATGGTGAAAACAATTACGTACACAATGATGTCAACAGCAGAAGGTAAGCAGAGAAAAACCAATTTTTTCCCTCCCTGCTAATTGTTTTCCGTTACCATACTGCTAGATATCTCTTATAGCGATAATAATAGAAAACATTTCAGGGAAAAGTGATCTCTAAGTCAAAACTAATTGTAGCAACGCTATTGCTCTTAGTGGCAAGAATAAATTGAAAAATTATTGCTATCAGAAGAAGGTCTCATTTATGAATTTCTCTTCTAAGATTACACCATGGGAACACTTCACACTATTCATATGGTATTTTTTCTTAGGAAGTACAACCTGAACTGCCATAGCTTGCTGAAATATTGCAGCATCATATGCAGGGTATTTCAGAATTTGCCCATTAAACAGCTTGTCTCTTTTGTTTTTTAAATATCCACCTTGTTGTAAAGCTATTTTTGCTTGTCCATAGCTGCAGGATTTAGTCGTCTTCCTTGCTTATCAGGATTTCTCAAGTAAAACAAAGAGTTTCATAAAAGACAGCCACTGGTGTACAACAGAACTACTTAATAAGTACTAACTAGTTAATGCATAACCACAGAGAGGTTAAATAAAAGTGCAACGCCATTTCAGTGAAAAGATCACATGCTTGCTCATTAAATAGAAAAGGGTACATAGAAAACACTTTCGCTACTTTATATTACAACCCAATTAAAGTCAATGTTATTCGAAATACTTTTTCTTACTATGAATTACAGCTGCTTAAGAAGCGGTAATGCAGCAATGCACCCTACAGAAGAGTTTGTGTCACGTTTGGATGCACTTGTGGGCACAGCCACAGGTCATGCTGGGCTGCGCAGATGGACAGACTGTCTGTGCTGCAAGACGGACAGAGCGAGCTCTGCCTCCCGACAGCGCAGTGCCAGTCTCACTGGGGGAGTGCAAAGCTGGAGAAAATAAATGTGACTCAAGAACCTAGCTTTGGCCTCTGCTCCCAGAGCAGCAGCCACTGTAGGGGATAAGGAGCAGAAAACTTAAGTCAGAGTCTGTTTTTAGAAGAGCAACCATTATTTCTCCATAGGTTCATGCATAATGTAAGAGAGTTGCGGGAGAGAGGACAGGAGACATTAATCTAAGTGTCTCTAAAATGTGAAAATAATACTAAGAGGGAGGAGTGAAACAGTGGAGGTCTGAAAAGCCAACCCTTACAAAGACATTATTTATTTACAAAACAAACAGCACACAAACTCACTTGCTTTTGCTGCTCTAGGCATCTGTTATTTGTTATTTTAAAAATAATGTATTTCAGACATTTTAAACGTGTTCACAAACAAGCTGGGTAGTGCACTGTTTATGTCACTCTGCCTCTCCCCAAGGAGAGTTGCTGACTTCCTTGCCAAAGCAAACAATATAACATTTATGAAGGTCAAATAACAGAAAGGAAGCTATGTTCATTAAAGAGACACTAGCAAATAAAAAATCAGAATTTAAATGGGGCTGAGCTGTTAGCCCATATGTTTAAACAAAAACATCATAAATGCATTTCTGTGTGACAAGCAACTTTCTATAAAATTTAGTAGTCAGAAAGGTAATATGCACAAATTCTAATAATTTATACTCACGTAATTTTGATAATAATATTAGATTTTGTATTTCATGGCTTAAAACACTCTCAATGAGTGGGGTAACCTGAGGTACCAGAACAAGCTTCTAATCTACTCACTGGAGTATTCTGCATGATTTCTGTATTTGTGTTGGTTTCACCTTTTCTGTTTACTAAACTTAGATAACAACTCCACCTACACAGTTTGATTTGCATTTACAGTGAAGGCTGTGTACATTTTCACATGAACTGAACAACAATTATGTGACAAAACTCCCTGTCTTCTGTGATAGAATGTTCCAGCAATGACAGCTCATGATTGTTATTGGACAATATAAAAAAATCACAAATTTGAATAAATTCAGTATAAGAGCAAGTATTCCAAACAACAGTGATACCCTGTTTCCAATATCAATTAAAATACAAACCAAAACAGTACTGGAAAGATCTCTTGCATCATTAACCTCAGTCCCAAGTTCTGTCATGTCTACTGGCGATTCAGGGCTTTCTGCAGGAGAATGAGCCTCCTTTGAAACTTGCATGGCTTCTTGCCTCATCTGAATCCTACAAGGCTGTCTTGGAAGCTCATTGTAAAAAAACACTCCCAATTTTCAAACGAAAAATATTTGCGGTTTATCTATATCCTTTGGCTCTTACGTTGTTACCAGCTTTTGTCTTAAACAGTTATTTCACACTGTTCAAAACCAGTATTTCTTGTCAGCAACCACACACCTCTCAGACTTCACTCTGCCAGGCTAAAACAAGCTCTAGTTGCCTCCTTTTACAAGGAGACACTGAAGTGATGCTTTTCCGCGCTTTTTAAGAGATAAATTCATTTTTTTTTCGAATGGGACTAAACAGCATTATAAAACGTACTACACGGCAGAAGTTACCGTTGCTTTTCAGAAAGGCAATGAGAGTTCTCTTTATGTAGTGGGAATATCTATGCCCTTGTTTTCCACTGAGGAACTTCCATCTTACGGCACACAGCTTTAGGTAAATGAATTTGCATTTTGTGCTCTGAACCACAGTTTATTCCTATTAATTTCCTCTCCTCTGTCATCCCAGATTTTTATCTACACCATCCCAATTTTCCTTTGGATTGCCTGTATCTCACTTCTTAGTATCATTAACATGTTACTACTTTCTATAGTATCATTTATGAAAGTTATAGGTAAGCAGAGTCCCTGAACTAGACCTTCAGGAATTTATTAGTAAGTTCCCTCTAGCCCAATATTTTTCCTGAAATTGTCAAAAATTTTCCTGAAATATTGAGTTCCCCTTCAACTGCCTCTTTAGCCACCATTAAATTCTTATTTTATCCTCCATCTTTTCCAGGACTACTACCAATAGAAATTTTTCACATACAGCACCATATCAAATCCTTTATTCAAGTTAGACAGATGAAAACTCTGCTATCTGTTCTTGGCATAGACAATTAATCTCTTATCCAAAGGATGTTAGGTTAGCCTGTGATACTGGCATTTTGTATTTCACTCCATTTTCCCTTTGGCTCTGTGGTAAGTGGTAGAATATTTATTTTGGGGAGTCTGCAATGGAAAACGAGTAACTAATATCCACCATAAAATGAAAATCTCAATAGAAGACATTCTTTTTTTTTTTACACTTGACCTGTTTAAAGAGATTTTTCCAAAATTTAAGATTTGGTTTTGGTTTGGTTGGATAATACCAGGCGCAATTTTATATTATCTGTTTTGAGTACTAAACAAACAAGTCAATCACAAAAATCTAAAAGCCGTAACAATTACTTCTCCCAGTAATTATTTTTAATGTAAATACCTTTCACTTTCAGCAGTTTGCATCGTTTCCAGCTTTGAGTGAGCTCCTCTGTTAAATCCTTTCACCTCCTGCTCCTCTAAAGACTCCAGCAGTCTAATCACATCTTTATTCACACCCCTTCGTTTTGCAAGAACAAGCGGTGTTGCACCTTGGTGGTTGCTAAAATAACCCCACAAAAGGACACGAGAAAAAAATAAACTTGTAATACAGAAATTTTGTAACAAGACAACTTAGCATAACACATTACAATTTAGTAAGTCCTCTGAATTATTTTACATTATATTAGACAGTCGGAAATTCCTGTCTATACAAGCTATAGCATAAACGGCTATAGAAGAAATATACTATATTTAGGTTTGAAACCGCACAACTATTTTTGCTTTAAATAAAATAAAAATTCCTATTGCTCTAATCTAATTGGAATCTCTGGGTGTTACAGCAAACAATAAAAGGTAGATTTACGGCAATGTTTAAGATTAAGCTTAACTTCAAGAAAGCATCATGCAATCTGGTTCCTCATAGTTCCTTTTCCATGTGGGTATTTGGACATTAGGCAAAAATGGAACAAAATACAGATGGTCCCTCTGCTGCTATTAAAAATACTGAATAGGACCAGATCTGCCTTCGGACTAGAGATTTTCACCAAAGTTGTTTGAAATGAGGAAAAAACCTCAAAACCTAACCCACAACCCACAAACTGGCCTGCCAATAACTAGTTTTGCTGAGTTGAAAATATTAATGAGGAACAGGCAGAAAAGGCACAGATTAACAAACTCAAAGTTTTTGAAGTTACTGCTGGTTTTCACGTGTTGTGAATATGCAGAATGTGCCACAAACAAAATAATTCAGTTACTGCAATGAAACAGCTAGTTATTTTGTAGCTTGAGAGCTTACATCTGAGCACTGGCATCTGACAGCTGCTGGAAGCCAGAAGGAAAGAATATACAATATTTAAAAGAAGGACTGAGTCACAGACTTTGAGGGAGTGGGAAAACACTGAATGGAAGCACTGTTACCAAAGGAGTACGGGAATGAACTGACACACACATATACTGTGTTTTCTTTGTCTTATGCAGTACAACAACTAAAACAATAGAACTGTGGTAGAGAAAATTCTTTCAAAGCAGTCAATGTGATTTTTTCTTTGGTGCCAACCACCCACACCTGGCTGTCTGGCCAAACCAGGATAGCAATGTCATCAGTGAGGCGGAATTAGACACAGCAGCCCACACCAGCAACTGCTATTTTTATTTGCTTTGCTTGTTGCACAGGCCAGCAGAAATGGCCTCTTATTGTGTTCCTGCCTTCAAGCTGAACTGCACCAAATACAGCATTTCAGCAACAGCAGATTTATATGCAAGGTTCTGGTGGCAGAGGAGTAATATATTATAAAATATGTGCTGTAAAAAAAAAAGTGACTTACCAAATATCAATTTTAAGTCCATTAGAAACTAGGAACTGGATGGTATCCACGTGCCCACAGAGATGAAGGGCTGTGTTACCTTGGTAATCAGTGGCTAGTAGGTCAGCACCAAATTTATGTAAGAGTTGACAAATATCCACGTTTCCTCTGGCTGCAGCAAGGTGAAGGCCAGTTCGGCCCCGGCTGTCACGAATATTTGGGTCGAAACCACTCTCTAACAGTCGTTTGGAATAGTTAAAATCTCCATCAATGCAAGCCTGCAGCAGCGGCACATTTGTCTGGGAAGAGTCATTTACAAAAACGTAGGACATTGTTCTGATTCTCTCTGGAGTAGGTGACTAACCTGCAAGTACAAGCAGGAAGAAATTATGGTGAAAACAGGCAAAGAAACACAACGCAAATACTCAGTAGGCCGCTCAGGTTCCCAAATGAGAATGCAAACTAGCTTATAAACCAACTCTGAAATCTTCCTGTCCTACATATTAACTTTGTGTGCTGCATTCCCTTCTGGTAATATGGAAAGAGCTCCTTTTAGTCTTACACCTCTGGAAACAGCAGCAAAGCTTTGTTATTACAGAAAACCGATAAGATCAGCATCGCAAACGGAATATAGGAGATTAGCTTTCACCTAGGAGGAGATCACATGTATTGATATTAAAGGGCAAAACACTGTATATCAAAACTGAAAGAATGGAGAAGAACCACCTTTCATAAATGAGGTGGTAAACATAAATGAGGTAAATAAACGATTCGGTTAACAGACATAGTGACACTAATGGCAATTCTTACTAGCTATAAGCAAAGCTACCCCAGTAAGATTTTCACCATCTGAATTTGAACTTTGATACACAAAGTAGTCAGTTGCTGAAAATGACTGGTTCCTAATTCCTTAATTCTGCAAGAAATATATTTTTCAATACTCTTTGCAGAACATTATTTTTACGGTGCCATAGATACACAAACTACTGAACAAGCAAGAATAGCAATAGGAACCATGGAAAACTGAGGGCAGTATGCGAAATTACTCACCTGATAGTGAAAACTAGGAGTGGGTACAAGGAGGACAACTGTAAAATCAAGTACAGAGCTACTGTGTGTTCAACTAGAACCCCAATATGAAGAAGCACAAATGTAGTTTCTTTGGCTTAATATTAAATAAAGGATTAAGTATTTTTCTGTATCAGGACCCAAAAAAGGAACATAAGTGTTGTTTCACCATAGATTTCTTGATATAGAATATTTTAAGAAATACGATTTAAGTTTTGTAGAATAATATTTTAAGGATGAGTCAAATAATGAGGGCATGATGACACTGTGTGCTTACATGACACAGAAGAGATGACTTGAAAACAATAAGAAAAAAATAGTGACTATGCAAGAGGATGATAAAATGCGCATGAGGCAATGGTAAGAAGAAATGAAAACGTCTAGGAGACTGGACAGTAAAGCTTTACATTGCCTGAGCATGGAGGCCAAAAAAAACCCAAAAAACCCAAACCACCACAATAAAACAAACCAAAAAACCCACAAACCAAACAAAAAACAACAGTAAAAATCCTTAGAAGAAAACTTAATGCAGACATGACAGTTCAAGTAGCAGGATGGAAAAGTGATTTTACTAGCTAAGTTTTGAATGGAAACTGAACTGAAACTTCACTTGAAACAGTATCTTTCACTTGCCTAGGGTTTGTATAGTGGGCTCATGAGGTAGCAGCATTCTGATTAACTATCTGAACCTCCTGTTAAGACTGCTATATGCAGATTTAAATTTTCTCATCTATATAAGGTATCCTTCCACACCAGTGCACCCATTCAGCTGGGAGAATGGAAACATGGCCAGCAGCCAAAGAATTTGATTTAAAACCTCTCCTTTTCTGAGAGTTTAGAATGTCTATATTCTATAGCTCTTCCCCCATGTTTTAGCTCAACTTCGAGGTCAAAGTACCTACAGAAGTAATTAAAAAATGTTTACACACTGGTCTGATTAACAGCCATAGCATTTGGGGCTGCTGAGGTTAATAAATCATATTTAAACTTCACTGGTTTGTATTTGCTATCTGGACAAATTCTGCTACATGTATCAACACTGCCTAGTTTCCCAGTGTAGGAATGTACAACTTTTTTTTTCTTTCTTGGATGCAGAAGAGAAAGAGATAGGAATAACTTCTACATTCTAGTATCTGCGTAAGGAATGATTTTAAGCAGAGTACATTCCCCAAGGCTGCAAGTATGTTTTTAAGCATGTGATGCTCTATCACTGGCTCAAGCAGTTTTTTCCACAACCATCTCCAATAGCAAAAGGCCAGTTTGCTGAGGTACCGTAAAACACTTCATGCAAGACCGGTGTAATTTAGGGCACTAACAGTTTTCTTATAACCCTAGGCAAAAAGAAAGGACAACGTACTTACTCGTATTTCCAATGTGTATGTTACAAAACCCCTGGACGTTGCAAAGCTAGGATTCCCAGCTGACAGCAATTTCAATTTTCTTGCCCATTTCCCACCCACATCGTAAATGATACGAGGCTGCTTATTCAACTCTGCTAGTCCAATCTTTGCTGAGAAAAATGTCAGGCCCAGTTTTTGTACGATGCGACTGTGACCTTTATGTTCTGTACTAAATCTTCCCTAAAGAAAGATCATAAATAATTTAAAAACCTCCAATTATCAGCCATAGTAACTGCATATCAACAGCACAAACCCCTACTTGTACTTGATAAAAAGATCGTGGTTCGCTTATAAAACAATATTTGACCATTTAAACCTGTTTAATAAAACAAGGCCTAACATAAATCAACAAGAGAATATTATATGGGTAGAGAGGTATGCTATTTGACAAACAGTACAGCATGCTCTGGTAAATGGAAGCTAATGTTTATATTTTCATACCAGACATGTACGTCTGGTAAAGCCTTACAGAATTCCCCATCACTTCACATACAACTCTGATGAAACATTAGCTAATAACATCAGAAATAACACCGTCACCGCCTTATCTTCTCAGGAAAGGAAGCACAAAGATAGACAGTTATCAGAAACTGTAACTGGAAGTAATTCTGATTCAGAATTTTTTATCACTAGAATATTCTAGTATTGATCACTGAAATGCAGAAGACTAAAGTGAAACCTTAGTATTTCACAGTTAGAAAGGCAATAAACCCAACAAATCCTTCTTAGCAAGGCTTGAAGATTGTGGACTACAGAAGTGCATTCACACACATACACACACAAAAGTCTGGACCATCTGGTTTGATTTATCTTTGTGATTAAAAAGATTTTTCTACAAACACAATTCTATTTCACATATGGCTACCTAACCTATGCCCAACATGAGCTACATACAAAGCTGAACTATACACCATCTTTAAAATGCCAGTCCCCAAATGATATGTTCTTGCCTCAGATTTAAACCAATTTAGCAAAATTTCCTAAAGAAACGCAGAAAAAAAAAAAAATACAATAGTCAACAATTAGATATTTTTAAATTAAAAAAATGTGGTTACATTCCTGCACACAGTATGTATCAAAAAACTTATTACTGTAAAGAATATCTCATGCAGTGGACTTAGAAGCAAAATTCCAAAGCAACAGCTATTCTCTTTAAATTGCTTCTGAAATGTGAATCAGATAATGACTCTGAACCTGCCTAAAAGCTGGTACACAGTACTGCAAAATGAGCACTCTGAATATCCCTATAAATTACTACTACTGGAGTCAAATAAATCTAATTTGGTTCAGAAAATGACTGCTTCTAAAAATGCACCACTATCTACTGAAAACGTATCTTTTAAATTATACTTTCATTTAAAAAAAGCTTTGCTGTTAATAACTTGGTACTTTGATAGAAAATTAGTTTTGTGAAAAAAGTAAATTCAAAGACGTCCTCTCAAGCAAGAAGGATTCCCATTAGAAAGGCATAATATAATCCATTTTCCCTAAATTTATACAACACAGATATAGCCTGAGTACAGTGTACTTTTATTAATAATTTTAGAAATTATGCTATAAGCCACTTCTTCAATGACACGTGGGCTAGTACAGGATAAAAAAATCTAACCAAACTGCTCTGTTTTCAAAAGGAATGCTTATATTAAGTGTTCATGGAAGAATAATTTACTTTTATTTACCAGAAGTCAGTCGCCTCTCACTGTACTGCGTGCAATGGTCACTCGCTGTCACATGCTGATCTGTTGTATAACACATTCACACCTGCACAAGCCAGGACTGAGCTTGAATAATTCAAACCACAGAGCTAAATGCAAGTTCTGTTGCTTCCAAAACCAGTCTTAAATTTGCCCTAACCAATGACAGTCTCATTTTACAGCAAATATATACTGCTGTCTCTGCCTTCTCCATAAGTTCAACTGCTACCAAATAGCTCCAGAAAAAGGAGAGAACAGCTAGATTGTGAGACAGAATCACTAATGAGAGTAGTCTCTCCACTACAAAAATATTACTGAACCTGACAAGTTGTAATTAATCACCCAGTCACAGCTGTATAGGATATACCAGTTCTGCAAACTACAATATTTCCAAGAACATTCAGAAAAACTTAAGTAATTGCCCCTATTTTAAAACATGTCAGGACAATGGAACAATATCAGATTGCTCAGTACTTGAGACTTCTCAATATTGACACACACTTTGACACTCAGAACCTAAGCATCAGTCAGACTACCACTAGAGAAACTGCCACCACCAAGAAATGGAAACTAAAACAAAAACAAGAAAAAGTAACATTCCCCACCCTGCGCCAGCAAAATACATGATATGCATTACTTGTCAAATCTACATTTGCCAGCTCCCTGGTAGCAAACAGCTTCCTCCTTCTGTAATGCACTTGGAGAGCAGTTCAGTGGCAGAGGCTTGCACAGCTCTCTCTGCCTCTTCAGTCTTTAAAGGAATGGGAAATATTCCAGTACTTTGCATAAACTGTAAGGCCATGATCTCCAAAGACAAAGTTTCCTGGTCAAATGGGATTGTTCCCTTCAAAATACTATGTGAACACAAGCTCTCTTTGGATATATAACATTTTTTAAAAGGTGTAATTTAATAATTAAAAAACCAAAACCCACATGACCTTGCTTGTGTATCCTCTGAACAACGATCAGATGTTGAAATATAAACCCAACAACATTATTCTCTTTCCCTTTCTAGGTAGGCTGCAGGAGAAATTCCTTTGTAAGTTTTCATGCACACTTGTATGTACGTGTACATTACTGAGAAGTCATTTAACTGAATAAATGTTAACATTTACTAAAAACTATATGATCATTGTCATTGCTGTTTAGGAAAGAACCCCATTACCTACATCATGTTCCACTGACAGCTCTGTATCTTCTATTAAAAACCTTTAGCTATTCAGTTCAAGTGGAACAGTTTTACTGCTCCAGTAAGATGGATCTGCTGCTAAGAGCGGCAGCTTAGATTCAGTACAGTGTGACGTCTGTTTTACACACAGCTGTATTTTGCATCATTTTCCCTTCCTAACTTTAATTATTTTTTCAACAGTTCCTGGATTCAAGGTGTCATAGCAGGTTCATAAGACTTACCTCTCCTTTCCTGTCTCTAACCAGACACCCGGGTAAGCGGGAATATAAGAACATCATTTATGCCATTTGTTTTCAGTCATTCCCACTCACTGTTGCAGACATGAGACACGTAGGTATATTCACCTGATGTCAGGACCATCCTGTAAACAGAAACTTTGGTGCATTGCATATACATAGTGCTCTGCATGTACAGGCTACAAATGGCTTTATGAAAACATTAGAATAACTTGATGCTCTTTTATGGATCAGCAGACAATGGGAGCTTTGCTCATCACTGTACAGTATGTCAACATTACAAAATAAAAAATAAACAGGATCTCAAATGCCAATCCAGGGTTGCAGAATGCTTCCCCAGATACACACATTATGTACTTATGTACACAAAATAAGGGAATGATAGGAAACAGATCATCTTTTAAAACACTTATTGACAAGCAGATTCACAAACATTTTATCCTTACTACGCTTAACTGGTAATCGAGTTGCATTACCTGTTTCAGTGCACTTAACTTCTATGAAATACACATTTAAGTATTTTCGAACCTTACTAATTTTTCACCTTCTACAGAAGAACTATTCAGGAAAAAAGGCAATTTACAGATTTCTTCAAATAATCTGTAATGTTAATTCCCCACAAACGGCTCAGGTAAATCAACAAATGCAGTACTTTCCCGACCCTTGTGGCCAGTTTGAATACATCTGCTTTTATAGAAAGTTATTGAATCACATCGGTCATAATTATCAACCTCTTCACAAACTTTTATTCAAATTCCTTCTTTGTTTCTGCTGGGAACATTTAGGGTGCTAATGTATCTTGGTCAAGAAAATACTAAAGGTCATCATCGCATATTGTTTTGTTGTTGGTTTATTTGCTTGTTTTTGTGGCTTTGTTGTATGTTGTTTGCTTGCTTGCTGTTTTTATTAGTTTTGTTTGTTTGTTTTAACGGAGAAGAGAGAACCCGTTCCACTCCTGAGGAAGTGTTTCTGTTCCAAGGTGCAGCAGCGTTTGTCGGAGGAGCAGGGGAGCGCGGAGGGCAGAGCTCCCGTGTCTGGAGGGACAGTGCCACCGCCTGGGCTCGCAAAGTCCTGTCCCGCTCCAGCAACCCTGCAGTCACACGCACCGCTATTCCTACATTTTGTGCTGCTCTCTGTCTTCCTGAGAAGGAAATGATGGACGGCTTGAAAATAACACTTTATAAAACGTGATTAAAAAGAATTCTGAAATCCAAACTGCTATTCCTGTGTGGTACAAACAGCAATCTCGTTTAAGCTCTGGCCCTGTATTAGTGAAATGAGGACTTCGGCATGTGGCTTGGGTTCTGAAGACAGGTATTTCCTCTAAAAAAGTAGGCATCTATGCCTGGTTCTTAAAAAACAAACAAACAAACAAGCAAAAAACTAAACTAAAAACACCCCAAGCACACCCAAAAATCCCAGTCCTTACCTAGAT
Source organism: Pampusana beccarii (assembly GCA_013399365.1). Classification (NCBI taxonomy): domain Eukaryota; kingdom Metazoa; phylum Chordata; class Aves; order Columbiformes; family Columbidae; genus Pampusana; species Pampusana beccarii. The sequence continues at coordinate 2,013,077 of VWYH01010051.1, forward strand.
AAACAAGAAATCTGAGATGACCAGTTTACTTAAACAGGACAAACTTTCTGCGTCCAGCAGGAATTATCAGAAGTCAGAGCTTACTCAGCTTTATTCCAGCAATAAAGCAAACTCTAAGAACCTGTCATTAAACTGCTTATTATTATACAGTCCATATTTTATTTCTTTCTTATAATGTATATAATACCTTATATGCTCTTAGTCATACATGACCTTGATGATACGGCCTTAGTAGTGTATGCAACATCAAATCCAGTTTAATGGCTGGTAAAGAGAAGCAGGTCACTTTCAAAAGCAAGTATCTCCTAAATTTGTAAGTCATTTATATGTAACTGTATGTTTGGCTACCTTTAAAATAAAATTTTGCTCTGCTTGTTCATTAATTTATTCCATATCAACAAATAATAGCAATGACAACACAACTTATGCTGTCAGACACATGACTCTTACAATGACTGCTGGCTACAGACATTTCTGCTCAGGATTTTCATGTTCACACAGTAAATCATTAAACTAGTTTATCAAAGCCAAATAGTTAACTGATATATTTACTAATTTCAAATATTCTAAATTTCCATCAATACAGCATGACTCAATATTTAAGTGTATCATGTTCGATCACATTATGTGACATGGTAAGATGAAATGCTAAAACTATTAAAGTTGTATTTCTAATTAGATAGATAGATCGATAGACAGATAGATAGACAGATAGATGCTATTTTTTCATGAATAGTCACTTCACCATGCTTAGGCTCAAAAAATTTCTCCATCTAGGCAAACCTGTAGTATTAGTGTCTGCCCAACATGTGTCTTAAGGGACTGAAGGGGGTAAATTAGCAGTCTACAGGTTCCAAGGACAACTGCCAAGTCTGAGAAGAATCAGGGAGACCACCCTTAAGCTCCTGATCTGCCCAAGGGCTGGAACTGACCCAAAATATAGTGGAAGATGGTTGGAAAAATGTGAAATGGATTTGCAACTGTAATTATGGAACCTGAGGGTAAGGTAGCTCAACTGATGTTTACTATTGCGTTCAATGGATCCTGCTAAGCCTAGATACAAAAGACATCACTTGTACAGGGAAAACTGTCACCTTTAGATGACTTAGTAAACTTTTACCTTTGTCTGTAAAAGACTTGATACTCAACGTGAAAGCTGGTGTCCAGACACACAGTGTGTTTAAGGTGAACCATGCAGAGTGCCATGACAAGATTCTTTGGTTTGTTCTTTATTTGTTTCCCAATAACATTTACTATCTGTTTTACCTTTTTGACTGCTGCTGAGCATTGTGGTTACATGTTCATGGAACCATTCATTTGAACTACAAAATACCGGTCATTACCGAGAGTACAGTATTTCGTATGGGAGGTCAGGATTCTTTTTATGCTATCTGAATCACTCTACCTACACTGAATTTGTGTGCCATTACATTATATTATCCAGTTACTCAGTCTTACAACCCTTCAGCAGCTTTTCATAATTGACTGTATCTTTCTACTACCCGTGGCATTGGCAAACACTACCATCTTGTTGCTCATTGCCTTTTCTAGGCTGTTCACGGAAATGCTAACAATTCAGAATCCAGAACTGAACATTGCAGAACCAAAATTCTTGCACTGAAAGACTGATTATAAGTTCACGAAAATCGCTGTCCTGGATCAGATTGATCCAGCTTGAACGCAGAGTGCTGGGCACCAATGGCAACCAGAGATCCTTCTTCAGGAGAGCACACAAGTCTGGCTGATTTCTGCAGCCCAATCCCCAAACACACCCCAGCAGCCACTTCTGTTACATTGGGGACCTCCCTGCCCAGTCTGTTTAGCAGCCCCTCAATGGATCTTTTGTCCATGAGTTTTTCTGATCTCTTCCTCAACCTGCCCACACTCTCTGCCTCCACAGCTCCCCGTCACCTCCCTATATCCATCTGAAACTGCCCTCCCACCACCCCCAGTAAGCAACCCTCATTCTAGTGCTGCAAGATTGGATAAGTAACCCTCACCTTACCCACTGCCTTTGTTTCATAAGTCTTGGTCATGGCCCAGCCATCTCACCCTCTAATGTGGGTAATCCTGGCTTTCCAGTCTTTCTTCATAAGGAAGCTGATCCCCTTGGCCCTTTCGTTGCCCTTCTCTAACCTGCTGCATTTTTCTTTAAACACAGAGAACAGAACCACACACATGACCTGGGGACAGTCACCATTCTCCTGGCTGTCCAGCTGCCACGGCACACTGAGCTGAGGCTTTCAGGGAACTGTCAATGGTGCCTCCAAGAGCTTTTTCTTGAGTGGTGGCTGCCAGTTGTGAGTTCGGCATCATGTAAACATGGTTTAGATTATTCTACTCAAGATATCATCATCTTACCTTTGTGCAGACTGAAGCTCATGTGCCATCCTTCTGTCCCCTTCCTTTTCTTGGCACTTCATTTTTGCCCTCTTTTCAATTTTTCAAGCCAACTCTTTCTATATGTAAATCCTTTATGCCATAAGTACCCAGTTTCCTCAAAAGCCTCTAGTAGGGTACTTTTTTCCGTAATGCTTCCTGAAAACCCAAGTAGACTGTATAAATCACATTACCTGCATCCACAATCCTACTTGGTAAATTTTAGTAAAAGCTGATTAGCCTTAGATGTAGCAAACCTCTAAAAATGCATCCAAACTCAGGCAGAACAAGTCCCTAAAATGCTAACATTCAACAAGGACAGCTTTTGTGCTTCTCTGCACAAAAAATGTCAAGGTGAAGAAGAAAGACAAGCATTCTGTACCATCCATGGGAAACCCGTACACCAGAAGCCTCCCCTGAAATGTCCTGCTGCCCTTTTTCTGTCACCATCCATTATGCTGATCTGACACTGCAAGAGGTCTTGAGCATGCTGGAGAATATAATCCCATCAATGAACATTGAAAGATTTATTCCTTTAAGTTTATGTTATAAAATTCAGCTGATGTAGCTGCATTACCTGGATGTGAGAAATCTGCTGAATGACAAAACTGGTGTTTAAGCAGTTCTATTCCACTTAGTCAATCGAAATTTTATCGATACAGTAAAAGAAAGAAATGCCACTTGGAAAGGCGTTGACACGTGAACTGAAACCAGAATCTAAGTTCCGTAAGTATAGATATGGCTTCAATGAGGTACTATATGAGATAAAACTTTTTCCCACACATTTAGTTAAGTACCATCTTTAAACAGTAAAGCAAACCACAATGAATCTGAACATTTCAGTATTTGTGCTATTTACTTTGGTGAAGGCAGAATCTCAGTAAACACTAATAGCTGAAATTGGGTGGAACAGGCCCATGCATTCAAGACAGGCCCCTCACCCTGTCCTCTGCACTAACAGCATGCTATGAATGGTCTCCATGGAAAGCTGAATGCATCAGGGATGATGTATTTCACATAATATGTATTAAATCAGCGCTCTCTGAAATATTTTATTTGCTTATTACCCAATCCATCTGGAAGTGGAACATCCACAACTGAGATCATGTGGGAGGCAACCAACTGACAGACTGATCAAAAGAAAGGAGAAAGAGCCCTCAAAATTCCAGCATACCCAAATCCCTACAAGAGCCACCAGTAGTTCACTGGTGTATCTCAGTAGCATCACCAGTAGTATCTCAGGTCCTGGAATGCAGATGAGGACTTCAAGCATTCAGAAATGAACGGCACAAGAATATGAGGTGAGATAATACAGTCAGCTTAAGGCACCACTTGGAATCCCTCACTCTTGCTGAGGAGGCAACTCTAAATGAAGGATACCAGAAACTGCAGAGAGGAAACCTATTACTGAGCACAGATCAGAACCAATTTTTATAGCCCCCTCTTGCAGAGGCAACCAACATTCCTCCAGTAAGGAGACAGCAGATGCACACACTACACCTCAGCCTTCCACTCAGCTTACTCTCCAATACTTGCTGTTCAACTAGCCTGTGTCATTTTCTGATTGTTACTAATCCTACTGTTCAGACTGCAAACTTTACTATAAATATTTCTCTTATAAAAAACACAGTTAACAAGTTCTTGTAAATAATCTATTTTAGAAACAAACAAAAAAGAAAAAGAGATCTAAAGTCTACAGATAATACTAAGCTTAGTCCCCCTGCTGCAGCAAACAAAAGCATCACTTTTACAAATCAGCCACGTTCCATCTAAAAAGTGTTGGGTTTTTGCTCCTCCTTGACCTTTCGAAGGCTATTCCTGAACAGGAGTGCTCCCCAACGGTTAGAAATTTTCATATATTATTAATATTAAAATCTATGTTAAATTATTAATGTATCAACAAATTTCTTTAGCTCAATTTACTCCCTTCACAGTGTTTACCTTGCTGGTTCAATAGAAAGCAAAAAGGCCTTTATTCTGCAAAACTGAAAAAGCCAAATGCTTCTTTCAACAGACTCTTAATTTCCCCACCTATCCTAGGCACATCTTCCAGCATCTGTTCCACTTTATCTTTTTACTTGATAATGATTAACAGTATACAGAGTATTCTAGTGTTTTGTTCATGGATAATAGTAACTTCTTTTCCTGGATCATCATAGGTTGGGATTCAATTTTTTCATAATTGCATACCTTATAACTACCTAACACATACTTCGGTTTTGCCTTGCTTTCAACTGGTAAGAATTTCTTCTGTACATTGTGTGCTTACAAGTTTGCTACTGCAAACCCTTATTCTTTAAATTGTTATTGTACTTATTCCATTCTCTAGTTCTCGGGATCACCCTGTTCTTTCTGTGTAGTACTGTAATCTTCTATATTGCCAATGCCTCCCAACTCTTCACCACTACCAAATTAAAATAGTAAAGTTTTAATTGTTACATCATAGTTTTTATTAGAGACTGGTCTCAAGACAGATCTTCAAATAACTAATTTTAGCGTCTTTTATGCTCAAATTTGATGGATTTTCTTTTCAATATTAGTCACCATACTTTGTCTCTAGTTACTTCTCCATCCCTGATACAGTTTTGGTGTGTTCCTTATCTTTTCAGTACAATAACAATTTATTTTGCAGCAATTGATCAAAATCTCTAGTGTTGTCTAGGAAAAAAGGAAGAGAGAGAGAGAAAAGCACTTCATTTCCCTTAAGACCAGTAATTACCACATCAAAGACAATTTTGAGGACAGGCTAAAAAAAGCTCTTCTGAGAAAAAAAATAATAAATTGCCTTTTCGTTTCACTTCACAGTTTTCTCCCCAAACGCACGTTGCAAAGCAGCACGCACGGTGGCTGCACACTTACTGCCGCCCTGCCAGCAGCGCAGCCGCTCTCCGGTCACCGTGTCCCTCCCCTCCCGGGACACAGCCCGCCGTGCACTTGCTGTTCTCCCACCACAGCAGCACCGACTGCGCCACACCTCAGCAGGGCCGGGCGCCGCCAGGCCCCATTGTCGCCTGTGTCGCCGCCCGCAGTGCCAGGCACGGCCGGGCCCTCCCGTGCCACCCTGGGCCCCGCTCCGCCGGAGCCGCTGGGCTGGGGCAGCGCCGCCGCGGTCCGCTCCGCCCCGCCGCTCCGGCCAGGTGCCACAGCACCGGGCGGGCTGTGCC
>VWYH01010051.1:2018986-2076970 GCA_013399365.1 Pampusana beccarii
CGCAGGCCGGCGGACAGCGGCGAGAGCGCCGGTCCCGGGCGGGGAGGCCGCTGCTCGTCACGGGGCTGCCACCGCCCCGCAGCCGGGCTGGGTGGGGCGCGGCCTCCTCCGGCTCCGAACGGCTGTTTACACCCTGGCTTCCCCCGCCGGCGTGCAGGGGGAGGTGGGCAGAGAGCGGGCGGGGGGCAGAGCCCGCTCGGGCTCTAACGGGGCGTCCGGCCCCTGCGCTCCCCGGCACCCGGGAACGAACAGCGAGAGAGGCACAGGAACGGGACAACAGCCCGAGCAGAACGGGAAACACCTCCGGTGAACAGAATCAGTCACTGATTCACATAAAAACCCGTCCAGAAGTGTTAACAGTTGACTTTGTGTTAAGTAAAGGAAACACCACGAAGTTGTCAAAACTCTGCCTCTCCGAGGGGCTTTATTTCTGACACTGGGGTGGGTGCTAATCCACAACACCACAAAAACCAGCAAGGTAAAAAAAAATAAATACCAAAAGCTGGAGGTTCTGCGAGGATAAGTAAACAGGGAATAAAAAACCAAACCAACCAACCACAAAAAAACACCCACCAAACCAAAAAACAACGTACCTCCCCCCAAAATACCCACACAAACAAAACAACAACAGAAAAAAACCAAACAAACCACACAAAGAAACAAAACTGAAGTTGTTTGACTTTTTTTTTTTTTCCCGTGCTCAGTTGCTGATCCTTTGCTCACACCTGATCCTGCCTTTCAGATCAAGGAGAGTAAGAAGAATCAAAGCTCCTTCAAGCCTGGGATGGAGTATCATGGATTTGGCACTTGAGTCTTCCTGCAGTAGCAAATGACGCAGTGATGTGGTTAATGGTGTGCCTACCCTATGCAGCTACCTCAGGTACCTGCTTATCCCTTTGTCACCGGTATAAACCAGCTCAATTTCTGATGCACAGTTAAATATATTCAATCGGCAGCCCTCCCGTGGCTGTGCCAGCGAGCACACCAATACCTCCACTCTCCAAAGCCTGGCAGCTTTCAAATCAGCACTGGTGGTAGCTCAAGAGGGCAACCAGGACACCACAACAGTTGGTTCTGCTTGAAAGGAATGACCCATCCTGGGAAGGGGAATGACCATAGGTGGCTTTTCCAGACAAGGTCTAGGTGGCAAGAGCCAGGTCAGCCGTTGCACTAATTACACCAATACAGAAACATTATCAACTGATACATAAATACTTTTTCCTCCTCTAACATTGTAGCACCATTTCTATCTAACCATTCCCTTTCTGCCCCAACAATTTCAGTCTGGGGGAAAAAAAAAGCCAAAAAAGCATGTGTGCAAGATACCGCCAGACTCTCGGCACCCATTCAAACTGGCTCGACACAGTTGTAAATACCATTAAGAACAAGGCAGAGGAATTACACTGAAGATTTTTTTTTTCCCTTATAATCCAAGGTTTCAACAGTTTTATTATTCCCAGGCAATTGATTTTGAGAGATAGTATCTGAAATAAATTAATCACAAGTCCTCTTCTCTTATTTTCTCAGAGTCTTCTTCATTTGGCATAACCAAAAATCTTTTCCTTGATATAAAACCCGAATGCACTGCCTGCAGTGAAACAAACAAACAGTTAAGAGTATATGCATTTCAATAATTACTAATAGAAACATAAGCTAGAAAATCTGACATAATACTATTCAGGTGCACTGGTTGATCTCTTTATATTGGCATTTCAGAGATGACAGATTTTTTTTTCCCTGCTGGAATAGGACACAAGAAGAGTTGTTTCTGCTCTTAAGGTTTATTGCAATGTACTAAATGTGGTACAGATTGAACGGCAGTTCCAAATGTGCCAGCCTCAGTGTTATTTGGCATTATAGGTACTTCGCCTGCCTGCTAGGCCTTCTGAATTAGACTGACTACTGCTAATCACACATTCTGAACTTTAACCATAATACCTACATAAACGATACCTTTCAACTCTACTTTTCCTAAGGGGTATCATGTACTGTCTGAAACCTGCTGTCACCACATCACCCGACAGGTATAAGCAGGCAAATTATAAGCACCCAAGGTATAAGCAGGCAAACTATACCTTTACATTGCATGTATCTGCAGTTTGCTGTTGTACTAGGAAAATTTATGGCACAGATTTTTCTTCTGCCTCTTGCAACAAGGTATTTTGATATATATGTAAAGTAAATGTCCTGAAAAACCCTACTAAAATAGTCCATCACAAAGCTATGGCAACCATACTGCAATGACTAACATTAAGGCATTAGGAAACTGGAACCAAATTTCGCATAGATTATCTCTGTGGAAGTTATTTCATAGCTTTTTTAAAGGTTTCTAAAAGACATAACAGCAAAATTGCCTAGAGGCCGGCACATTGTACAGCACAGCCTCACTATCTGCAAAGTCCACCTGTTGCATACTAGTTAAATCATTTTAATCTCAATTCAAAAGACTGTTCTTGATTTTCTTGCTAAATCTTACTGCTGCACTAAATTATTCAAACAAGAATTTACAGGCTGTTATGCTGATCTAGTAGTATCAAGATACTGCTACAGGATCACAAAGAAAACCAAAGTTTTTCATCTCATGAGCCAACAGAAAATATTTGGCGTAAATTTTCAGTCTTTGGACAGAAGTCACACTTTCCGCCAACTCAGGGCAAAGACTTGTAAGACTCTTAGGGACACTAATGGCAAAATTACGAATACCAAACTCAAACAATTTTTTCAACTGTGAATGCGCAAAGATATACTTTTAATACATTTTTCAAGTGTCTTCCAAAGAGAAATGGAGGAATAGGAAAGGGAAGCCTTGTATCGATTGTCTTGTCTAATAACACAGTTTGGCGCATGAAGATCTAAACCAGTTTAAAGCTGCTGTACAAGATGAGACACAGCACACCATGCCATTGCTGTTCAACACAACAGCGTACATTGACTAGCTGTAACAAACAACTCCGTTCTAATTACCAGCTGTAATTTTCTTATTTCACCAAGTTTCACAGCAGCAGCCAGACACCGCACCAGCACAACACAGCTGATGAGGTCGGTGGGTTTGTGTTGCCATGTTCAAAGCTGCTCTTCTCACAAAAATTCAGAAGGAGCGTTCACAGTCCCTCTCACAACCAAGGAGATATTTTAATGTATGTTCGAGTCAGAACAGCTGCCTCAGTCCCAGAGCGCCACACAACTTAGTCCTTGCTAAAGCTGTACCACAGCGAGGCCAATGAACCACATCCTTCAGACTTCATCACAGATGCAAGTCTGTTCAGAAAGTGCTGTCTCCTTTATTATCATTTGCAAATTATTTGTGAAGACCAAAGGCCACACCTAACCTTGAATCTTGTCTCTGGCAGTGACCAGTACAGAGGACTTCAAAAAAAGGGGCAAAAAAACTCACCACACGGGTTAATCAACTTGCTTATTGAAAATGAGTTGGTGATTGTGTTTATGCTCTTTCTGAAGATATAGCAACATTACTTTTTTCTGAATTAAGATTAGATTTTGGTTCTCTTTTAGAAATATTTCCCCTTTGGCCAACCAGACACTGTAATAGAGGTATTAATTTTAATTCACTTTATATTATTCCTTTTCCATTATTTCATATTCAACAAATTACTTGGAAAAGCAACATCTTCTAGACATTCAGCTATTCAGGAACTACTAGGTATGAATACTGACTTCAGCAAATGAACTTGGAATTACATCTTTTACATGATAGGAATGCATATGTATAGATAAGTAACATTTTCTACATGCGTAGAACTCCCAGCTACAGGGAAAAATGAACACATAAACAATCCTGGTGCAGAATCCAAGTACAGTCTGTAAACTATAGCAGCAGCTGCGCATGGATATATACACACATGATATCTGTATACATTCTGGCTTTCTGTAGATGTTCATTGTCTCATTCAGAAATACTTGCAACAAGCAAATAAAATGAAGCAAGTTGTCATTAAAGCCATCAAGCTAAACAATTTTTTATTCATGTCTATTTCTTGCCCTCTTTTTTCTTCCAAAATTCAAGTTTAACTCATTTTCCTACCCAAATTAGTTCCTGCTACATTTATTAGTAGTCTGCCTAACCAGAAAAGCAGAGGTTGGGCTAAATACCACTAGCAAGCAAGACACACTGTATTTACATTTTGGAGACACTCACTAACCTGCTTCTGTTGGATGCTGGGTTTCTTACTGTTTTTCATGGATTCAGGCATCTTGATCTGCTAATCAGATTGAAAAATTTAAACTTACAATAAAGCTTAACTGCTCCCCTAAGTACTCTAACAAAATACACTGAGCAAATCAGCATTCAGTTAAACCCAGCAGAAACAGTGTAGGAGAAGGACTGGCATATTTACCCTTCTCTCATCATTCTGTTTTAGTCCAAGCTACCTGGCTACTATCAATAGCTGAGCAGTTAAGTAATGAATGCTCATCTTAATAATTAAGTTACAAATAAACTTAGAATGAGAAACATCAAATCTCTTCCAAAATGAAAATTGTTCTTTTCTTCTGAATCACTTACAGCTTAAGGCTATGAAAGAACATGCTGTTAATTGCCTCATTGCTCACTGTAACCAGCACGGGTCTAGAAGATCACACATGTTCCTTATTTCTCTTCAGAAATGTTCAGTTAACAGACATTCAAAACTTTTGAATATCACAAGGTTAAACAAAGGCATTATTAATGATCGAAATAATTTTTAAAAATAACAAGTATCTAAACATATTTTCATCCATAAAGGCCTACACAAAAGAGCAGAAGTATTTTAGCTACAAAGCAGATTTTTGTTTTATTAAAACTTCTATTTAAAACAAAAAAAAGTTTCTCAGTGTGAATGTCACAGATCTCAAATTGGCCTAACATTGCAGCAGATGGAGCAAGCAATCGAAGTGGTAAAAAAGTAAAAGCCAGAAATGGAGACAACAGGGTAGTGCAGAACATGCAAAAATTATGCCACAAATATCCTTTATCATACACAGCAAAAATTAAAGTCAAGGAGAGATGATGCAAAACAGATTATTAAAACTGTGATGATAAACCATCTTTAACATTCAGAATATTATTTCAGTAAAACTAAGTAAAAATGTAGTTTTTAGTCAATTAACTCTGTACTGAAATGCTGGAACATGCAAGAACCTTTTCCTCAATGGGACTTCTCTCAGCACATTTGAAAGAACGATAGAGTAGCAGACTTCTTTTAAATACAAATTCAGATACCAACATACACACATGCTCACCACTCCTTGGCCTTCTTTGGCTGCCTTCATAATCTGTTCTGAAATCATTTTCTTCAAGTAGCTACTGAGCAAAAAGGCCTAAAGAGGATAAACCAGGGAACGTTCTGATTTCTTCTATTAAAAGATGTACTTGACTCTTCCATTCCTCCTCCACCAGAAAATTACAATCCAAAAATTACAATTTACTGAACCATTACGTCCCTAATTCAGTTAATTTTACCCTGTGCTTAACACCTTTACAGTGCACAGAACTAGCTGCAGTTGCTTGAAGCCCATCCTCAGCACGACTAACCCTCACGGCACTGCTCCAAGTAGAGAATAAGAATTTTTGACTGGTTTTGTGAGGCAAGTTATTCTTTCTAGTCGTCCGTGGCTCCTACCTTAAAGGCTGCCAAATTACACCAAAGGCTGAGTAAGGTTAATCAAATGAGGCACTATCAGCATCAAAAACACTTCAACAAACGAAGCAAGCTGGACTTCACAGGCACTCAGCACTGCTGAAAATCAAAGCCCTGGTGGTTGCACAAGATGGCCACAACTGTTTGTAGACCAGCTCACAGCCACATCACAGTTAATTTTAACGGAGCAGTACACGTTCATACCACACACTGAGTATCTAGCAGAGTCACCTCTGCGAGGAGTAGAGTTGTTCTTCGTTCCTCTGCTGTCCGATGAGCATGTACAACTCCTTGGGATGATGCAGCCCAGCTTGAGGTCTGAATTGTGTCCGGGAGGTGCACCCTACTGCTTTCTCTCCAAAAGGAAGCATCTCAGCTAGAGCATCAAGCACCAAGAGACGAATCCCAAGAGATGAATCAAAGACAAAATATCCTATAAGATCACTGCTGGAGAGGGCAGCCATCTCTGACTAAGCTCCAAAGCACCCAGTCTTTCCATTTTCTGCAGTGGGCTCTTGGATCAAACCCTTGTTTCGTCCATACAGTAGCACATTTCTGGCCTTTAGCCCTTCCTCACACTTCTGAGGAAAGTAGGACACAGGTTTCCTAATCAACAAGTCACTACATCAAGTACAACCCCAATAGATTTCACAGGAGACTTAATACTGAGGTCGTTCTAATTTTTTGTTGTTGTTCTCCAACAGCAAAGGAACTACAAAGCTTACTGCTTATGACTCATGATCTCATAAAATTTAAGAGTGCCAGAAAATTAACGCTTACCAAATAGCTGTATGAACTGCATCATCACCACAGACTTCAGAAGTCATGTGTCAGAAAGTAAGCATTTTGATTTTACGTGGCAAATCCTGTCTGCTGCTGGGTGGGTCTCAGAGGCAAGAGAAGCAGTTGAGTAACAGGCTCTATACTTTTTATGGAAGCTCTGTACCTAAACTGAGACTGGTGCTGCCTTCGATAGTGCAGAGTATAGATTATTTACTAAGCAGCATAACCACAGATGGATGGTTTGGATTCCTGGATACCTTTCTCTTTAAAGAACTGCCGGAAAATAGTGGGAGAAATAGCACCCTACAAAACCTTATTTAAGAATTATTGATGTGTAAAAGATACTTATGATGTCATATACTCACACCCTCCATTAACCTGTGTTAATATGGCTTATATTTATATTTAAACAATAAGATTTATTGTGGAAAATGGATGCCCTTGACCTTGGGTGGGTCTCATCAGTTAATGACTTTGGATACTTATTGAGTTCAGTAAATAAACAACACCCCTCCACACTCCATCCCAGGCTTGTTGCTAAGTGCTAGACATTTCTTTTCAATGGAGGGGGAAAAAAAAAAATATTAAAAAAATAAAATAAAAAAAAAAATCTTCCCCTTATGCTAGAAACTCAAATGCTTTTCCCCAGATAACTCTGTCCCTAGGCTAAGATGCTTGAAAGCACAGCTGCTGCACTCTGGTAGAGACGGCCTAACCATTTTTTAAGATCTCCTATGGCTGTAAGATTATATTTTACTCTGATCCTTTCCTAAAAGGACTGAAAACTAACCTGTTTTGTGTATAAAATTATCCACTGCCATGTGCCTGAATCATTGTACTCAAATCTGAGCTCCAGCGTATCTTCATCACCATCCTTTGTAGCACCTTGGAAAAAACAAAAATAAAACAGAAAAAAACAACCATCCAAAAATCACCCCCACAAATCACAACACCCCAAACCAACCAATGAACAGAAGAAACAACTAAAAACAGCATTAAGGTGTTCAGCCCTAAATCAGAATTAGTCAATCAGGTTCATTTTATACAGTATATAAATAAACCAGCTGAAGATCTGTACCAGAACATTCCTGGGGGAGGGAACAAGGGGGAGGTAGAGCCAGGGAGTCTTTACAAGTATAAAGCTGGCTAAAGCAGTTCTTTTGCTCCCACACAAAATTCTCTGCCAACTCTACCTCCAACAGGAAAGCAAAGGGGCAAGTAAAGTATGTCATGGAATGCCAGGGAACGGCAAAAACATAGCGGAGTAAGGCTTGATGGCTTACTGCTGTACAGGCCACCAAGGGAATAATAATGGAATAGTTTGACTTGGAAGAGACCTTCAAAGGTCATCTAGTCCAACCCCCCTGCCATGAGCAGGGACATCTGCAACTAGATCAGGTTGCTCAGAGCCCCGTCCAGCCTGGCCTGGAATGTCTCCAGGGATGGGGCATCTACCACCTCTCTGGGCAACCTGGGCCAGTGTTCATCACCCTCATTGTAAAACATTTCTCCCTCATGTCTACATTTCAGGACAAGTTTGAAGGGGAATATGACTGGATGGCAGGAATTTAAAACAGATCACCTCCTTCCCCTGAGACCTGCCCTCCCCCCGATAGCTGTAGTTTTCACGAAGAGAAAGTGAATTCAGACATAAAGTCAGTGAAGTACTTACAAGAAAAGTAACCTGCCAACTTCTTAACCAGCTGATTTTGAAGCTGATCTCTTTGGTTTGGTTAGTAGGCAGTTTTATGCAGCAATTAATCTCATTGTTGCCAACATAGATGTCAGCTCAGCAGCCTTCTTCTGGAGAGTCACAAATGCAAGGATCAAGACGTACATATCCATAGAACCACGCTTCTTGAATCAGCTCCAGAAACTGCACCAAAAAGACAGAACCAAAGCAATTTGCTGTGAAGACAAGTGAAATTTAGTAAATTGGGGCGGGGGGTGGGGTAGGGCAGAAATAAAAAAAAAATAGCCGTAAGGCAAATCTTTCAGATTCCTACTACTTTTTCTCCTGGAAGGACGCAGATTCACCACAGTATGTCAGTGCTTGATTCAGAGAACAACTCTCACAGTCAAGAAACTTAGAAACTTTTTTTTTTATTCTTCTTCACTGGATATGATGAGCTGGGTCTTTTGGATGCTTATCAGATATAATGATGGGAAGAAATAAAACTAACCAGTAAGAAATACTGAGAACAGCAGTCCCAGCAGCCCGAATTTCCATCATTGTAGGGAAACCGGGTAACGAACCTTTGCGCCTGAGTTTAGCAAATAAAGACGACTAGAATTCACAGTTAAAAACTTCTTTACAGAAAAGATCCAAGTCATTCTGTTGGGGTGTTTTAAAATGCTAGCAGAGATGGGAACTTCCTTTTCTATTTGGTGGCTCAGTATCTGACCAGGAGATGGGAGATCTGGGCCTCTAGCTCAAACCACTCCACAAAACCATACTCTAATTTTAAAGTTACAGCCTCTAGTATCTTTACTTCAAAAACCACTCCTTTGATCTCTTCATATTGTTTTAAAAATACCATTTTACCTTTGCTTTGTTTGCATTTTCTCGTAGAAATCTAAGTTCTTGCATCTGCCCTTCTGTTGGTTTAACCCAACTCTTCTTAACTTCCCGGATTGCCTTAAAATAATTTTTAAAAAAATAGCAAAAAAGTCAGTAAAAATGTATTTCCTTTCACACACAATCACTCAGAGACACAAAGTTTGGGTTTTGTTATTTGTTGTTTTTTTAAAGTCCTTTGATTTTGTGACAAGTTCACTCTACACTGTTCTTTCCTCCTGAATTAATAGTTTCCAAAGCTACTAAAACTCAACGCACCTATTGTTCAGAATACAAATGCTGTCACATCACAGCGGAGTGCCTACATATAAAGATATTGAGATAAATACATATACATAAAAACAGAGTGGACAGACACCTAAATACATCCTTTTTGTGCAATACATTTCACATGCAGAAAACATAGGTGAGTTAAAATCTCTGGTATACGAGTTTAGGAAAAAACAAAAGAAAACAACATGATCAACAACAGCTATACCCAGCACTTAGAAAAGCACAATAAAGCAGTGTTAAATAGGAACCATTTACAAATGTTTCAAGAATTCGTATAAAAGACTAATTTTAAAAAGGTAAAAAATAATTTAAAAAATAATATGGAAAAGCTAGCTTTTAAAATTCTGAAGACTATTCAGTTTTACCTGAATATATAGCAAATTCAGCGAAGCTCTATAATCCATCAGCAGCATATCAAGTAAAGGATCCATATACCTTTTCCATGCCAGAGGGAAAAAAGTAATAAAGAATTATTATATGCTTCTAAATATGGCATTTTGATTTTTCAGCTAAATATGATGGGAGCACAATCCTGAAAGATCCCATTATAAATAGAGAAACAAAAAAACCCACACAACTGACCAAACAACAGCTGTGTCCTTAAAGTGTGTACTATATGCATTCTTTATCCATTGTAGCAGAATGGAAGTCAGGTTGTTCAATCTCTCCACTTTGATTTTGATGGTACCAAACATAAGTCAGAACTCAGAACGGAAGCTTTCCTCCTCCTTTTCTCAGACAAGTCAGGGTTTGCCCATGTCAGCGTCAGCAGGGCTCTCAGAGCAGGCAGTGCCGCGCTGCAGTGCTGACACACCAGCCCCAAGCTGGGTACAGCAGCTGCAGCACCAACCGCTGTCGAACTGCTGCAGGATCAGATCTGGACAGCGGCAGAGCAAGTTAAATATGCAGTTATCCAAGTGCCCCGCTGCAACAGCTAGCTTGAGCCATTTTATTGACAAGCAGCTTGGGTAAGTCTATGTGACAGTACAAACAGAGCAGCACGGGCTCCATTGCCGGTACGGCTGGTATCATCCACACTGCAGGGTTGATCCACTCCTGCATCCCACGAACAACCCAGGATCTGCCGCTTCCCACCTCTGAGCTTTGAGCAGTGCTGGTTGGAGCAGTATCTACTCAGACAGTCACTTTGTCACAGCTTAGTGCCACCCAGTGCTTTCATTAGGCTGCTAGCTTCTCCACTTTATAAGGGCACACAGAGAAAGCTTTGTAGAGGCCAAGGTCTAGCCCAGTAGATTTAAACCAGACAAGCTACAAGTATGAAACAACAGGTTTCTGTGTAGCTTCAAGCCAAGCAACTTTGCTCACTGCCACCAACAGGCATGGTCTGTTCTTCCTCTGCTGCTCACAACCATGGTCCTTGCTCTGACATTGATGTAGCCAATGCAAGTCACTAAGCATGCAAAAATATTCCCCTTTTTTCATTGTAGGGAGAAGGAGACCAGACCACAACCACAGCAGTGAGCCAATTAAACTGGTTCAGCTCCACTGCCTAACTGCACCCTCAGGGCACCGTGTGACAAGCAACTTTGGCACCAGACTCCCTGTCCCCAGGGTTTATCCTCACCCACATGTCAGCACAACTGTTCGCTGCACAGCAAATGAGACTGGGGGACTGATCCAGGCCAAGAATAGGCCAGCAAAACCAAATAAATAAACAGCCAGCAACTTATTTTTAGGCCAGGTTAGCTCACCAGTCCAGTTCACTGTGTCTGCCCACACGGCTCTACCAGCATAAGTTAAGAAGAGCCCAGCGTGTGAGCAAATGAAAGGGGAAGAGTGCTCCGCTGCTCAGGCCAGGACACTTGCCAAAAGAAATGCTCAAGCTATGGCCTCAGGTATTTTGTGTATTGGTATATACAAACAAGCACTTAATATAGAAGATAATCCATCTCCACCCAGAGTTGCAGCTTGCAACTCAGAACTCAAAGTTCTCTTCTGTCATGTTTACAGGTATATTCCCATTTGTGGTCACTGCATTATGCAGGTATAAAAACTAGGAGGCAAGCAGCCACAAAGCACCTCTCTATAGATTCCGAAAGAGAGAAGCTAGCTGCAGCAAAGGACACTTCAGGAATATGACAGTGATAAAATTTAAAACATACAGGGCTACAGAAACCAGTCAATTCCAATAACAAATTGGCCTCAAAGAAAAACTGTCAAGCTGCGGAGGCTTGAAGACTTTGTAACAAAGTTATTCAAGGGATTTATTTCTCTGCTTATACAATAGCAGCCATCTTGCATCTCGGTAGTTTCTCTTCAGCTTCTTGCTCACCACTTCCTGATCCCAAGCTTACAGTGCAACTCTTTCATGCTCTGAAGACTCACATAAGGAAGTTCAAAGTCTGCCACTTTTTTCACCACTGGGAAAAGAAGAAAAAACACAGAGACATTTGGTGAAATCTAGCAAAACAGTCCAGCTACTTGCATTAGATCAGCTAGTGCTGGTTAGCAATGTGCTTTTGGAGGAGAAAAAAAACCAAAAACACTTAACCAATATAAATTGGTAAAGTAAGTAAGTGAAGGGGTAAAGTAAGGTGACAGGTTAGCTATCTTCCTCACTTCCCTGAGTCTAAACTGATAAAGTTCCATCACTTACAGAATATCTCTACTCCCTTAAACCACATTCTTATGGAATATCCTTCTCTCAAAACTCAGCTAAGCAGTATAGATGTTTCTGCATTTAAAGGACATTCAGATGGCAAACTTCCAGGACTTGTGCTTTTCTTGAGTGCAACACCAGGCAAGAGCCCTGTTAACTAATGCACAGCAAGAAAAGCACATCACTCTCCAGAGGTCACTACTTTCCTGTGCACTTTTCAAAAATTATACATCTAAAGGCCCAAGCCTGTAAATATTTATTTCTAAGGCAATACCACAATTCAGCAGAACACTTAAACATGGGATTTTAGGCATGTGAGCATCCAAACATTTTTTGGCAGTGGGTTACAACTGAACTTGATGCATTTATGAGGAATATCAAAGATGCATAGAAATGTAATCAACTGAGAAACTTTGCTATTCTCCTGTGTATTTAATTATACCACAATACAAGGCAAAATAAATCCATCTGGAACTGCAGTGGAAGAGCGTATAAAATCTGTTGTATCCAGACACATTACAGATATAGTAACAGCCATGGATTCTGAGCACTCAGATACCTTTCACAGCCAGAGAGAAGGGGGCAGGGGAACGATAAATAAAATAAGACACAGACATTAAAGTTCCTGTTCCACTGAGTAAGCCCAAGTTTACTACCGGACCTTCACCTTGAGAAGGTTCCGAAGAGCGTTAACATCTTTATGCCATCGAGAAGACTGAAAAAAGCAAACTGACTTGTCAAGTCTGCAGAGAGACTGCAATGCCTCGCTTCACTCCGGCCAGCAGCAGAGACTGTTCCCTTCCCTGGTGTGGCCACTGGTGTGGCCTGAGACCGGCCCCATCCACACACCCACCCAAAGGGGACATCAGGCCAACAGGGACACAAAAGCCCCTTCACATTGTACGACCATAAAGAGACTCCAACCATGATCTGCGGCTCGCTCAATACCATCGTGGTTGCAATTAAGCTTCTATCAGCAAAGAAAGGAAACATGTCATGATATTAAGGAAAGTTAGCCACAGACATTGTTTATAAATATAACAAAAGAGTTTCTTGTCCCATTGTTAAACTCAGCATGTGATCTGTAAATTAAGAACTGTTTTATGTAGATAAGGCCATCTGATTAAGCGCCTATCCTGAAGTTCCCATGTGGTAAAGTTGCTACATCTTGTAAACTGAAAGGGACATGATATTTGTATGTGAAAGCCTCACCCCTGCAGCACTCTGCTCATTGCTGTACTTTGTTCCCCACTGCCCCTCTTTCCAAGCCCTGTGACAGAGGCCTTGAGGGGCTTTGTCAGGCAGGACGGGTTTGCAGCCTCAGCATACCCATGCAAGCTCTGCTCAGGCTCAGCCACCATAGCCAATTAAAAAAAAAAAAATCCAAGGGAAGGCTAAGATAAGTACCTTGTAAAACTTACCAGAGAGAGCTCCATCATCACGATCTTGAAAGAAAAATAAGCTAAAGTATTTTATTAATTCTCTTGATAGCCCCATCTTGTACGATGTAACCTTTCAAAACAAAGAAGGTCAGAAGCTTAGCTATCCACTAGCGTGAATATGGAAGAAATGTTCAGTACCTATTAATGTAACTTAATAGTTTTTAAACTTTCCTTTCTGTCCCATTTAACTGCCCATCTAAAAGCAAATAAAACCATTCCCATATTGTAGCATTTGAGTTTGCGAGGAGTTTCAAAAGTTTCAAAGGAACATAAAAATGTAATAAAATAGAAAATGTTTTCTACTCTGTCATGCATTTAAGTATTCTTTAATGCAAGGCATCTGCCACATTATTCCAGACCTTTACTACTAAATCCTCACATCTTGTTGTACAGTAAGCCCTGTATACTCTGAACCAACAAAATTGTTCATGAGCATCACAAATACAATTTTTAACAGGATTTGTCTGTTTTCCAAGCTGAGAGAGTCCTCTGCTTTTTCTAGGAAATATCTAGATGTTCTGCCACTTTACTGAAAGCACCAGTCTTACTTGTAGGGTTCTACGATTCTGTGTGAAGGCTTCTAACATGAGCAGACTTGAGCTCTGTTGAGCTTTCATTACTGACAGTGCATAAGGAGAAAAAAATCCTATCCAGCTTGACATGTGGATTGGTTTTAGTTTGCTGTGGCCTCTCTACATCTTTTCTGAAAGAGGGTAGAAGTAGCACCAACTGAAAAAAGCAGAATTATTTGCAGGACCAGCTGCACAATGGGATAGTGGGGGACAGAAAAATCAGGCAGAGGTGAGGACAAAAACCACTGAATCAGATTGGGGAAACTGTCTTGTTCTGTTTTAGGTCCTGAAAAAAATCAAAGCATAAGTTAAAGCAGCCATAGCATAGAAGAGCACAGTGCCACAAGTGACCATAATCTCCTGAGTTCACTCAGGAAAGTGGTGGGGCAACCATAAGAAAACTCTCCACCCCCGAGAACACACTCCTGTCATAGCAACTCCGGCAGATTGTGCAGCCTGAGAGAGGAGTCATGCTTTGAGCAGAGAAGCTGGACTTTCTTTCTCTGAGCACAAGGTGGAAGTACTGGCTCTCAGTCTTCTTCCAAAGGGTGGCAATCCCAAAACACTTCCAGCTCTGTGTCACAGTGACAGCATGCTAAATTCACTCATTGCCACAGTTTCGAAGGGTTCTCTCCAGCAGTTTTGGCTGGTTTAAAAAGCAGACATGATTTTGTGCATGAAAAACAAAAACAAACAAACAAACAAAAGACATCAAGCTAAATAAAGTGTGGGAAGAATTGTTCCAAGTTAA
Source organism: Pampusana beccarii (assembly GCA_013399365.1). Taxonomy (NCBI): domain Eukaryota; kingdom Metazoa; phylum Chordata; class Aves; order Columbiformes; family Columbidae; genus Pampusana; species Pampusana beccarii. The sequence goes on from VWYH01010051.1 coordinate 2,033,642, forward strand.
AATTAAAGAACACCTTCATGAGTTTTTGCTTATACTTGCTAATATCAGGGCTGATACCGGAGAGGGCAGCAGAGCATAAAAATCACTTGTCTCACACTCAGTTCAGACACCACGTATAATGGAAGAAAGTTTCAGAAGTCCAAACGCAAAATATGAAGTGAATATCAGCAGCACCATTTTTTCTTCTGCTTGCCTCTGTCCTAAGAAGTCCCCACAAATTACTTTAAGAAATTAGCCAGAGCTTCAACATGTTATCCCTTAGTAGCACAATACCAAGCGTACCAGATGGCATTTCCCAGGAACGTCAAACACAGATCTCAGACTCAGTAGGATTTTGACATATTTTATTTCTTGGATGAGAACACAAGGTAGTATATGCTGCCTGAACGCTAGGATGTTAGGGAGTGACAGTTGCAAAATCTATCTCCACTGCGAAAGAACAGTGAATGTGGTAACACATTTACAATGACGAAAGCTAAATAACCCCTAAAAGTCCTATCTCATCTTTAAGACCACAAGAGAAGAAATGGTGCCTGCAACATTTCAAATGTCATTGATTCTTAAAGTGCCACATAAACATTAAATACCTATAAATGCAATATACAAAGCAACATACAACACCGTTGTCTGGCTTGGAAAATACCATGACCCACTGCAAAACTTACAAGTCTATCTAGCCCAAATTATTAGTATTTTTTAAATTAGCAAACCCTTTCCTTCTCAAGGTCCCTATGCAAGTCTCCTGTCTAAAAATGTCTCCCTACCTCTTCCACCCTGTTAGCACCTACTCATCAAATCAAAATCCCTACCTCCCTGCCACCCCCAACACTTTTTACCTTCAGCATCTCCCACCCCGCAAGTCTCCTGTTGCAGGGTCTAAGGCCAACTCTGCACTTACCTTCCCCTGGAAGAACTGGTCCCAGCGTTGCCTCAGGTGGTGCAAACTCCATGGCAGAACCAAGCCAGCGAGGGGCTCCGTGGTAACTACGCACAGACAGCGTGTGTTCTGGGGCCAGACTAACACATCTCAGCTTGAGGAGGGAGGGTGAATACACGTTCAGCTCACTTGTACCTGTGGCCAGCTGAGAACTACCTCCACAAACTCAGATTGCAAAGGCACAACAGAAATACAGCATACAATTTGCTATATGATGAGAGGAAGTTTCCCATTGCCACGACAAAGAAGAGCACCCATCTGGCAGGTGCAGGCTTTGTTATTGCTGTCAAGATTAGGAAATGGGAGCAACTGAGCTTCAGCCTCACTCATGCACACACACAGGCAAATAAATACACAAAATACGCAGAGCTGCTGCTGCTCCTCCTCTCCTGGCCCAAGGAGGGAACCCCAGCTGAAAGTTTCAAACATAAGCCAGCCAGTTGTGTAAGCAACATTTGGTTGCTACTGGTTTCGAAACGTAACTAGCAGTTGTTTACGTGTGACACCAGCTGTTAACAGCCACCCCAGAGCCGCAGCGCTAGAGCTGCACCAACACTGCAAAGGAAGTCCCACAGTTTCACAGCAAACATCAGGGGATATGAAACAAGTACAGGGAGAAGCACACAGAAAAACAAGACATAGCAGTTGCACAGTAAGTTTTAACAGCAGTGCCCCAGCTAAGAAAAAAGCAAGGATCAGACCATTTCTGACTACAGTGGTCAAGCACTTTCACCCACACGATACTAAACAGAAGCGGGGATTAATTAAGAACGTGCCCTCAAAAGGAATAGTACATATTTTCTGATTCTATCATATATGAAGGAAACCTGAACTTGACAGCCAAATGCCATAGAAGCAGAGGGCACATAACATTAAGAAGAGATAAATTATGGACAAATGTAAGAACCAAGAAAGGTTATCTGCAAAAATCAGCAATGTCCCCCCACGCCCCTGCTACCATAAACTCCTCAAGAAACACAGAAGATATTCTTGTATGTCTTCAAATAGGGAGTTTTACCCTTTCCTGACTGAACTGATCTTCATTTTTGCCCACTTCCCACAAATGGAAAATTTCAACACAATTCTAGAAACCTATTACCTCTAATATTCTTTCTGCAGTGTCTGACGTCTGGATATCAAGTCTAGTATTGCTGCCATCAGCGAGGTAAACATCCAGAAAGGCTCTCTGGGTTTGGATCTTAAGTGTATCCTGTTAGACAGAAACAGAACACTGTTTTATTGCTTTCCATATCGCTGGAGCCCTTCTGAAGATGCTGATATTCCATTTCCCTGTTTAGTCTAGTAAAATAAACAATTGAGATTACTGTTTTCTAAACAGTAAGTTACTAAAATTACTATTAAAGCTTGCAGGTGACAGAAAAAACCCAAGAACATATGCAGAACAGCAAGTGGGAAGATACTGCAGAATTAGAGGGGGATCACTTTGATGTTAAGGTGAGCGCAGGTTACTTAGTGTCTCAGCATCTGTAGGAATGATAGTTACTGTCCTAGGAAGTAGAGACACCAAAAAGAGGAGGTGGATAAACAGCTGCACGTGAATATTCAAAGCCACAATCTTACCAGAAGGAAAAAAATGCACCCCTGTGCCTATAAATAGGAAAATCTCCAGTGAGAATTATGAGGTTATGGTACCTTAATACCCCAGAGCCACTGGTACTGGAATACTGGGCATAGTGCAAGCACACAAGATTCAAAACCACCGCAAACAGAGAGGAGATGCAAAGAAGAAACCTGGAAGCATCTAAGTCATGAGAAAACAGGCTTCACAGTACATGACCTTGGAAAACCTTGTGTCTAGATATAATACAGGAGTGATATGCAATCAGGAAAATTTAAATACAGAAGCCAGATCTGTTGGCTGTCAGGTGATGATGGATGCAGTCAGATCAGCAGTAAAGCACACACTTCTCACAATGAGGTAGCGCACAGAAATGGTGTATTCTCCACTGGTTTCATATCGAGACTTTACATTTCCCTAGAAAACTTTGCCAAGCTCGACCTCAGAAAGGCCCACACCTTGCTATGCATGAGAAGTCAGACTTACTTGTTTCTAGAGGACAGACACTAGTTTGAGAACTTCCTTGGGAATGCATCTGGATGAGGTGGCAGAAACTCATCACTGCAGCTCCTTTTCTTGTTGACTGCCCTGTATCAGAGGACAGCAATGGTCCTTCTGGCAATCTTATTAAGGAGAGGTTCTTCCTTTTAGGTTCATAGAAGAGGAAAAATGCTGTAGCTGCATGTACTGCACGCAATAATAAATTTTGATTTCTCGCATCCACCTTTGCTAGCCTGGTGGAAGAGATGGGAAACACCCTGGGAGCCCTTCAAGTTTCAAATACCCTTGATATCTTGCTGTAGAGGTGGTGCCTGTATATAGAAGCATCTCCTGACCCCTGGCATGTCAGCAAGAGCAGGGTGGCAGGGCTGACATTTATGCTGTGTGCTCCATTACTCCCCTTTGGGTACCCTGGGGACCATGTTAACATGTATGACTCCAGTTAACTAACTCAGCTCAGACTGCTAACTTTTTTGGGTCAGAAATACCATATTTTCCAGTAAATCTGTTTTAATTATGAGTTATTTCAAGGTAAGACCAAATGCAAACAAAACATGTTAAGAACACGTTGACAGAAGTTTGTAAAATTATACGTGTGGGGGGAAAAGGTCTTGAGAAAAACCAAACAAAACCAACCTCGTTTAAATAGACTTTTCACAGATTTTTCTGACACTCAGTATTTTATCTAGCTGCATGCCTACACCTCTGTGTACATGTATTAAAGAACAAGAGAACTTCTTCTCAGGTCATTATCCAATGCCCTGCCTGAAGTCCTTCTGGGGATCCACACACATTTAACCTTGATCCTCAAAACTAATTTCCCAGGAGACAGGTCTGGTCATCATTCTTAACTAAAATAAGCATTACTTTCCTTCTGTGGAGATACAAAAGCCCCTCTCTCTCTTACACCGAGGATCATCTCCTGTGCTTACCCGAGTACTTTACTACTTTCCTCAAACGGGAAAGAGCAGATGCTTCCTCACAAATGCCTTTGGTGCACATATTTTGGTATGAAATGTTTAACGTGTGATAAAAGCCTATGTGAAAGGTGGAACAAACATAGGATGCAAACATCAGAATGAGATAAAGACATGTAACTCATTACCGACTCTTGACAAAGAGCAAGCAGGTCACTGCTGGGGTGTGAAGGCAAGTGCAAGGGCTCACGTGCCACAGTAAGTGCTTCTGGGTAGGGGCTGCTGACGCTCCCAGAGGAAAAGGACAAGGAGGACTTTATGCATCTGCTTCTACCAGATCCTCCCTGCTGCTCCTGCGGCTTTCACAGCCTGGGTACAGGCCACCTTGTCCCCTGTGGCAGCCCAGGGCCACTTGACCCTTCTGCCACTCCAAGGGAGTCACCTCGCAGCACCCTGCCCTGCTTGCCACCTCACTCCTTGGCAACCCTGAGGGGCAGAAGAGAAGCACGATCCAAACTTTTGGCTAATTCCAAGCTGTCGAGTTCTCCAGGAACATCGTGCAACATGTTAGTAGGCAGGTTAATTTGAGGATCTACAAGAAAGGATGCATTAGAGAAAAAAAATCTCGGTCCCATCTAGAATGCTCACATTAAGTACCACTGTTTAATACTTAAACCAGTGGTTTCCACAGTCATCATTTAAAAGCTGCTTTAATTTCTCTTATTTGACTCTACTGAACTATAGGCACAGCTTCATTCCATGGTCTTGGGGGCAAATTCTCTACTTATCTGCAGCTTTTAATTGCTGTTCTTCTAATTTGGCTATGACACAGCAAACCAAAAAAATAAGAATGATCTTAAACTGTTTGGTTTGGGGATTTTTTCCCTTTATCATGTGCTTCTAACCCAGAAGGCAGAACTATCCATGCCAGAAACTCCACATACTGTTCAGTGTTATAAATATTTGTTTAGCCTCTCATCAGCAAAGCATTGTTGAGATTAAAAAAAAATTACTTGCATAAAAACAAAAGGAGGAAACAGTGCAGTCTGTAAGGCAGGAGAAGGACAGTGTTAAAGGAAGAAACATAAATACAGACATGTCCCTAAAATAACACAAGAGAATCCAGCGTAAGTTTAACACAAATACAAAGGGAAGAGCATTTATCAGTGTTATTGATAATCTATTTAGTGAGTGCACATGGCAATCCCAACCACTTCCAAAATTTACAGAAGAACACTTTTGAAAGAAATTGAGTGAGTCACTCTCATCTACTCAAAACAGGCACCAACATTAAAACCTGTATTTTGGCAAGAGTACACATTCAGTATACCTTTCACATTTCCTACGCTTTTGCTCTTGAAATTCAGGGAACATGCAATGTAATTAGACTTGGACACTTTCTTGTATCCCTTAATACTGCTTATTTGAATCTTCTCTTAACACTGTCACTATTACCTGTGGTAAAACCTCCTGAAACATCGAGAACTGCTGCCTACTCTCCACTTGGCCTGCTTGAAGCACAGCTCAGTCATTAGTATAAGAATACAGAATAATACAGAGCTGGTAAGGGATTTTCTCTTTTTGTCTTACGAAAAGAACAATTAAAACCACGCACAAATAAACAAACAAGCCAAAAAAACCCAACAAAAACCCAAATAAACCCCAAAATAAGATACCTCTTATATAGCTCCCTCACAGAAGAAAAAAAAAAAAAAAAAAAAAAAATCTAGATATATTTTGCTCTCCCAGTTTTCCATTAGAAAAGTTGAGTGATTTTGTTTTAACAGAAGTCTACACCAGTCTGAACCCCCTGCAAGTTCTCAGTTGAATTGTTGCTCAGCTAAGTAGCATGTACCACAAAAAGATAAAGGGTGAGAATGAAAGATCCTTATTACACCATCTTCAAAAAGAACAGCAGGTCAGGGGATTGAATTGCATCTTAATGTTGAAACAAAAATAAAACAGACATCCTTGAATTACAATTCTTCAAAGCTTCCTATGCCAGAAGCCTTTCACCCAGACAGCACACAATAGAAGTCTGAAAGTATGAGAACTTCTCACATGAAATTCAGGTTTCTGGCCGGCTGCACTTTTGAAATAGATGTTCATAAATCAGAAACCCAATCTGGTTTAAATACGAAAGAAATAAAAATTTTAGAGCAGTGCTGAAATCCCAGGTCCTCAGCCTCAGTTCTGTTTCTGTATATACACATCCAAACACATTGGTGAGTTAACTGCCAGTGCCTACAGAGGAATGTCACAAGTGTGCATTCCTCCACTGCATGCACAACGATAAGCATGTGCAAGTGTGCAGAGAAGCAGAGGCTGCATGGTCAGAGATAGGGGCTCTATCCAAGAAGATGCAGACCACGATCAGACCAGCTTTGATTCCTGGTAACACCTGCAGGTTTGTGGGTTATGTTTTACCTACACTTCGAACAGCACACACACCACAGCGCTCTTATGGTATTCAGCCCTCAGCCTCATGCTTGCTCTTCAGAAGGAAAACCCCTTCACATCGGAGTCCTTTGATGAAGGACCACATAAGAACACTGCTTTTTGCCTGTTATCAGATACCTGTTAGCTCTACTTGCTCAAGCAATCAGAAACTTTTCATCTGTCCTTTCGCCAACATCTGCATCCTTTTGCTCATGCTAAAAGCTTCTGGTTACCAGCACCACAGACTAGAAAAGGTCACCCTCCTAGATCCCCAACTCCAAACCTCTGCTGCTGCAAGGAAATATATCTTATTCTTTTCATAAACACATGACTGGATGTCCTCACAGCTTCCTCCTGAATGCACCACATTACTCCATGGGTGCCAGATATACAGACCATGAGCTCACACTACCTTCGAGGATATAGATGACCTGCATTAAAATGAGACTGATAGGGCGTATGTACCTGCTCATACCATCTTTCTGCTGGCAAAAAAGGAGAAGACATGACACAGGCACAACAGTCTCATCTTGTTAATGACTTCCTGCAAGAACTGTGACATTTGTCTTCAGAGGCTGGAGGTAGCGGAGCATATACTGAATCTGTCTCTTCAACTTGATCACTGGCCAAGTTTGCAGAGTTTGAAAGAGTGAAGGGGCAGAGGGGTTACAGGTTCGGTTGTTCAACTCTGCTACACAGCAGTGTTGGTAAACATTTCAGTAATGTTTGTTTTGAGCAAAGCATCCATTGTGCCAAGCTGCTTCCCCATGTGCCGGGAGCCCCACTGTCCCCTGACAGCTCCGCTCATGAGACTGGGTTGCTGGGGAAACAGCCAGAGCACGCGTGGGGTATGGAGCAAACCATAACCTGTGCAACAGGTGAAGGTGCTGGGCAAAAACAGGGCTGAGGAAAGCAGGGTTAACCAGCTTGGGCTTGTCCCTATTTGAAAACTTTGCCCTGTTAGATATGATCAGAGTGATACAGCTGGTTGGTGTGATGCTGAGTGCAGATACAGATGAGTCACATCCAACACTGTCAGGCAGCTGCAGTAAAGCCAAGGTCTTCGCACAGCACTCCCACTCCAGGGAGCGCTGGTCTCGGCACACCCTTCATAACCCCGTTCAGAAGAAAATGCAGGACAAGGACCAAAAAGGTCTTAAATTCAGTTTGATTTTTCCTTTGCATCTTCCGTTTCAGTCAGTGACATGTACAAGTTTCTTCAGCTAGAAGTTTCAATGCTGCTGTTTTTTAAGACAAGCCAAGAAAGTGAAGCAAGCTCTAGCAGACTACTATTCTCTCTATTCTCTCTCAATGAAAGGTAGAAGTGAAGGTGAAAGAAGTCAGCAGTAGAATTTTTAGGAAAAGAAAATATAGCCTAGCAATCTCATTCACCTCTGGTTTCCTGTCTTCTCATTCTATTAAAGCTGAATGTTTCTATTATAGAATCTGCACCGTTTCTACCTGCAGACAGATCTGTGCTCAGTGAATAGCTGTGGTGGCAGAAATCCACTGACTGCTTCCCATTCATCACCACCTGCAGCGTGGTCCCTCTGCTGCTTCTCCCTCATTACCTGCCAGGTTGCTTGTATAGCTGAGCACTAACTTGTTTCAGGTAGCCAAGACTGACTAGTCACAGCCATTTCATGTCATCAACAGAAAAAGAACATGCTATTTCATCTTTTCAATGACGTTTTGAATCATTCATTAATCATCCCTCTTGCAATATAACAAACAAGAGCAAGTCTGGGGGAATGCCTGGTTTTAACACTAAGTAGCAGTAGCACTGAAACCCGAACTATGTTTAGGACACTAAGTGCTGCCTACACACCAACAATGGAGAAGGGAAAGAACAGTACAGAAGTGCTTTAAACATGAACTTCACTCCGTGCCTTTCAATGCTGTTACAGAAGTTTTGTCACTCTGCCATAAAAATCTCACAAGTCACAGTATACTAGCACTGGAACACGCACAACAAAGCAAGTTTGTTGAGTGAGATTCTTTAATAGCCAAAACAAATACTTATTCAGCCATGGGTTACACCAATTAAGGGCACTGTGCACAGCTGATGTCAGTGGATGCACTCCTGCCTTTCACAAAGTTATTTGATCTCTCTTAGGAGTTCGTTCTTTACCATCATGAAAGAACACATAAAGCACTACTGATATTTCTTATTCTGAAGCAATAATTTATGTAATCATTACCATTGTAAATTGAAACCATAAACAAAAAGAGCTGGCAAACTACTGACTTTGCCAAGCAGGAACCCTAAACAGCATGAGTGAAAATCCATTGTACTGTGAAACAAAAATTTGGGCTAATTTTTTGTCTTGAGAATGTACTGACCTTGCACTAATATTTAAGGTGTAATTCAGTGCCTACCTTGAACTCTACAAAATAACTGACTGCTTTTGTCAGCATAGCCATCCCATACCTTAACAAACACACATATGTACATAACCGTAAATCAAGTAAGTATTAAGTACATGTACTTATCAAGTCACCTCTCTTTACCAAAAAGGCCTGTGGTAGAGAAAAACCTGAATGTACAGTATTATTTCTGATGGTATGCTAAAAGTAATCCACAGAATTAGCACACCAAAACCCACCTTTAAATTCTGCAAATACACATTTTGAAGAGTTATTTCCTGACAGAACTTTGCCATAAAGTCAGTTGGTGGTGTTTGAGGGCAAATCGCAGGCATTCCTGATGGATTTAACTTTCTTTAGCAGCCCTGCTATCAGTCTAATCAAGAGTAGTTAAGACTCAGAAGTAATTGCTGGGAGTTACCTGCTATAGCAGGCATCGTATCAGAACTAGAGGGACTGCTTCTCACAAAAGAATTCCCTAATTAGAAAGAGGCTTTTAATCCACTGTCTTGAGCACTTCAGTAGGTCTGAATTTAAGAAGCCGTAAATATACTTTGTAAATAAAAGGATACAGTTTATAGGAAAAACTTTTCTGGAATTTGTTAGGAATACTTCTTCACACTATTTTCTACAGCCTTTCTGAACTCCCCTTACATACCTTAATCACATATAGCAAGCCAATAGCTCAAGGCACAAAACTCTTACTTGGTCTTTCAAAACTTCCCCTCTCTCTCAAGTGGGCTGACGCAGCATGCCAAGCACTTCCCAGAAAACTAAAGCAGAATCCTCTCCCTGAAAATGCTCTTGGAGGGAGCCATACTGCACCCCCCTGCTCCAACACACTCCTACCCTCATGAGGACCACAGCAGCTGCAGAGAGGGGAAGCAGGACACTTTGTGTGGTCAGACACAAGCAAGAACCGCCCAGACGGCGAGCAAATGGACAGCCCAGGAGCTGCACTAGGCGAGGACTAAGCAGAAGGCAAATATTTTCTTAGTAGGGCTCGTTACCTTCAGCTCCACGCCACGCTAACTGAACTCCTCAGATGTCTGCCTGTAGTCAGGCTGCGTCCAGGTAGCACAGGCAGAGCTTCCAACCATCTGCAACAGGGTAAGCGCACCTAAGAGTTCTTTGGGAGTCATGACTGTCTCCTGATTTTACATTTATGACAAAGTTAGCATTATAGCAGATAGTATATATGCTCAAAATATGACTATTCTCTCTACTCCCTTCTTCTTCCCACTGCACAGCCCTGCCAAAGAAAGATTATGTGTATCATGGACTTCATTAAAATTGATTTCAAAACATACCTAGGCTGCAACAACCCAAATACATGCCAGATTCTGCCCATCACTACAGTTGCAAGATAAGAGAACATGACATTTTCACAGCAGTCATCAATACACTTATCAGTCCAAAGTACTGACGCTACCAAAAAGCATTGACAGTTGCAAAATCCAAGAATGTGTGTAATCCTCCTATTGAGCTCTCACAAAGACTCTTCTGGGAATGGTTTAGAGGCAAAAGATTCATCAGATATGCCACAGGATATAAAAACAAAGCAAGTAGTTCTTTCCATGTGAAAAACAAATTTGTATACGGACAAAACAATAGCAATACTATTATTATTGCCACCCAGGCTTCACAGATCACACTCTGTCATCAGAACTCACTGCTTTACAAGACATACCAATATGCTAAGAACACAAGGAAAGGAAGATAGCAGAGGAAGCCTTGAACTCAGGAGGTAGGATATAATTTCAACTCTTTCATATAAGGAAGTATTTGTCTGAAAAAGAAATCAAAACTTACCTGCTGTAGCTTTTGGAAAAGAACTCAGAAAACATCACTATTGGTAATATTTGAATCCAAAGTAACTGAAAAAGAAGAGGAAAATGGGGAGGGAGGAAATCAAGCTTATCCAAAAGATGAAAAACATGGCTACTGTCTAAAGACAAGATGTATAAAATACAACTGTTGGTTAAACAATCAGTGCTACTTTACTCATCCTTTGGTTTCTGCACAGCTGCCTTTATGAGCCTGTTGTTAAATCACTGAAGCCATGAACAGTGCAAGGTACATACAGTGTTGCTATTCTCCCAAAGCAAGACTACAGTAAAGTTCTTGGCCATGTAACTCTGTGGTCACTCATGGCCAGTAACTCTAAAAGGAACTGTTGAATATTCAAGTAAAAAAGATAAACCAATTACACTAAGTAAGATTTTCAAGACTAATCTTTAGTTTGTTTTGTAAGTCTTAACACAAAATATCTGAGGCCAGAGGCTACAGAACCTCTTTAAGCCCATCCCCTCACACAACATTCTTTTTGGGTAATTGAAACGTTTGTTTGTTTTTGTTGGTTTTTTGTGTGTGTGTGTGTGTTTTGTTTTGTTTGTGGTGGTGTTGTTGGTTTGTGTTTGTTCGTGGGGTTTTTTTTTGTTTTTTTAAAAAATTTCTTGGATTATGCGAAACTCACCAGACATTCTAGGGATCCTGCAGACCCGGTTTATAACACAACATTTGAGATTTAATCTTTCTACAAACTCTTTTTATAATTCTTACAATTCTGACTGGAAACCCTTGAAGGGAAGAGGTTTATGCAGAGCCCAGCTCCATATTGCACTTCTACCAGTCCAAGTGCCTGTCTTTTCTGCCTTTCCCTGTTACCACCAACCACGAGTCCTCACACCCGACCCCGTGTCAGCTCCGGCAGTCGTGAAGCGGCAGGGACGGTGCCCCAGCTCACTGATCCAGAACAGAATGGCCAGACTGCAGGCTGCCACCAGAAGGACAAGTTGGCTCAAGGTTAGTGTGAAACTGCAGCCTTACATTTTGGGAAAGCTGCAGGAAGGCATCCACTTCAGAAATTAGAGAAATATTATATGCTGCTATTCTAGAGCTAGTGAATCAGACTGGATAGGGCTGCAACGCTTGGCCCCAGCCTTTTGCATACAACCTTACTCAGCTCAGTACAGAAGGCAAAGCACCCTGCAATCACAACTGTTGATACATCCTCAAAGGTTGAAGCCGACATATGAAAGCTGATCAGTTTGTTACAGTCAGGCCGTACCATTCTGAAGGTACTGCTCCAGCTGAGACCGCCTCTCATCTGCCATCGACTTGGTCACTGCCAGATAAAACTTTGGAGGGAAAGCAGGCACGGCACTCCCAAAAAGCTGCCTCAGCTGCAAAACAGCCAGAGGAAAGCTCCACATCAGTGAAGAAGTGCTCACAGTTTCCAAGAAGCTTCCAATGCTCTCTCGGTTTGACAGCAAGACCTGATGACCCACAAGGGGCATGAGGATGCCTACCCAGCAGCTCCCTGATGGTCCTCAGGGCACAGCAAGGGCAAAGCTTTGGCCTGGGCAGCCACCAGAAGACAGCCCAAGAGAACAACCTCTCGGGTTTCTCTTTTCTACAGTCTTACGACCTCTGAGCTCCTGCTCCAAGTCAGAAAAGCAGCATTTTATTAACCTTATCAGCTAGGTCTTATATATCTCATGGACAAACAAGACATGGTTACAGACGTCTTCTCTTCCCAATATGCCCATACAGGATTTCTTTGATCTAAACCCATAGAATTACTTTTTAAGAGCTGGTGACTTCTGCCCTTAACTTGTTACCTCAGCGGCTTTTATTATTTTGTACATGAGTGGTAGTATCTTTTATCAGATCATCAAATATTGTCAAAGAATAAGAAAAAACCAAAACCACCAAAACAAAACAACCAGAGAATCTTTCAGGAACACAAACTGTTCGAAAGTTTGATTCTTCCTCCAGCTATGCCAGCTGGCTAATAAGAGAATGTCTCTACAAATGATATAGGGTTTGTACAAACAGATCTGAAAGGACTAGAGAACCACAATTACATTATCTTACAATAATGTAAGACAGTTCCAATTATAGGTTTGGGCAGTACCTGGTCACTTAGAAGTGTAAAAATTCTCTGCTAGAGGCAAATTACCTCAAGAGAAGGATGAGCTATGTTTACCTTCTCAATACGCAGATTACTAATCACAGCAAAATACAGGAAGTCTGCCTGGAAACATTCCTTCACCAAAAAAAAAAAAAAGGCATCTGATCAGTAAAATGAGACTCCTATAGCATGCTGAGACATAACTACTAGTTAAATTTTAAGCATCAATATTCAACTCAGCAATTAGTGTCATTAAAACCTCTGAAAGATGACATTTCCCTGCGGCCCCAGCTGCCCAAGTCTTTCACATGACTCCAGCAGCTGAATTTAAAAAAAAACCAAAACAACAAAACCAAACTAATTCTTGCAGTAGCAAGCTTTTTTTTTTTTTTTACCTCTTCCGGCCTGTTGGCTAAAAACAGGAGTGAGGCGCATTCTCACAGCTCCACTTTCCCTACATTGGCAACATGCTGCTATTTCTGAATTCTTGGTTATTAGATATGCATGAATCACTCTGAGATACACAGCATAAAAGAGTCAGATAACACTACATGCTTTGGTTTTATGTAAAGCTAACAGTAATAGCTAGTGTAGAGTGGTTTTTATCTTCAAAGTCCTTCACATGTGTGTCCCCCAAGGACTGAAAAATATTATCTCTGCTCTACAGGCAGGCAAACTGAGGAGGTAGAGCAAAATGATTGCCAGAAGTCAGAAGAGCCACACGAACAACAAGGAGGTCCTCTCTCCTGCTGTGGTCAGGCCATGCCTCACCTACACAGAGCCGCACCGTCTGTTATCATCAGTATGCACAAGCAGAGACTCTGGACTACTCAAACAAAAATAATAATTAATTCATCTCAGTACTGGATGCTTGAGTTTCTTGAAATGCAATTGTGTGTCCTCAGGATTTGGGCTACAGAAAAGAGAAACTTCTTCCAACCAATTAGACTTGCTCTTGTCTCAAAGGATTAAAGAAAAGTGCCCACAAACTTTAAGTGTGTACTTGCATACAGATTTGAAAGTCCACCAGAATATCAGCCACCAGCACAATATTTCATCCTAGCAGAATGAAACTAGCCAATATTTATTTTCACAAACCAAGCAGCCTAGGCTACCTTTTAAACCCAAGTCAACATCAACACTGCACCTGGTGGTGCCAGGTACCAGTTGCCTGCTGCTGTGCCAAGCCAACAGCTCCACACGAGATGGGTCCCCTACCCAAAATCTGCTTCTGACCATTTTTTTTTCAAGGCACTAGGCTTATTTCTGCAGCCTGAAAGCACTCCCCAGAAGACACACATCTCATCCCCGAGTCAGGGGATCCTGTGCACTCCCACTTTCTCCTGACTGGACCTGCTTGACCAGACAGGTACTTCCAATGCACCCAGCTCCACAAGCTGTCCAAGGGAAGGACTCACATCACTTTGGCCTCTCCGTGCCTGACCAAGCGGCTTCTTTGCTGACACCATGTGCAGCTTCCAGCAACACCACACAGCAGCTGCCCAGGCCAGTCCTGCCCCACAGCCCAGAACCCAGCAGGGAGGCTGGGCACAGCTCCCCATCCCAAAGGCAGCTTCCAGAGCAGCTGGTAGGAAAGTCACAGGAGACTTGATCACAAAAACAAGCTGAAATGTGACTGTGCTGGAAGCTCAGACTGGACATTCTATCCTGGTAGAAAAGGTACTTATCCTTTCTCCAAGATCTCCACCTAAAAGAGGCAGAGCAGCTTCCATAGATATGACAGTTTTAAGCTCTAACAGCTCATTTGTCTAAGAAGGGGAGTAAAGATAAATGCCATAGTTGGTGGTGTTTCTTTTCCATCTTTCTGCAATAAATATTCCCCTCCTCAGAAGGAGGCATCATCAGTTTTGAAGCGTAGTTGACCGGAATTAATAATATCCTACTTAGTCTCATCCCCTAGGTCTGCTTTTTGATGTCAGGTCCTGCCCATGCTGTCTAGACGAGTGATTTCGCCCAGGGCCATGCTCCTTCATAGCTTTACAGACACCAAAGTCAGAGAGAGCACCAGAAACAAAACTGCTAAACTGAAAAAAACAGAGGAGCATTATAGCTATAAAGCTATTATATATGGATTATATACAGGATGAACAGGCCTCTGAGCATTTTCTTCTCAGTTACCTGATTAAATATTAAAAAAGGAGGAGATACCTTTCTAAGATTAAAAACACTCAAAGTGTTTCACGTGAAAATGAAAATACATGTACGCAGAAACCATCCAAGCAATCAAAGGCAGGAGACTATTCTGGTACATGAGTAGCTAAATTAACTTTAAAATTTTTTTTGTATATTTAATTCCTTTTTACCAATTGTTTTATTGGAATTAACTGATTTTTAAGAACTATTTTCCCAACAGCCGTTCATACCAATCACAGATGCTGCTGACTCAGCAGAGGCTGGCATCATGGCCAGAATCCATCAGTGCTGTATTTCACCCTTAACCCTACAGAGGATGCCTCCTGTTTACTCCTTGCCTTGATGTAAATCAGTGAATATTCCAACAATTGCAAGAAATAATCTGGTCCTTTCAGCCCCACAACAGGACATAGGTTCATTCTTATGATATTTGTTTAGAGAGGGATATGCTAAGCAGCTGTCAAACTGAAAAGTCAAATGCAAACACCACATCACAGAGGTGGAAACCAGGGAGAGCCTGTGTCTTCAGCAACTGATTGATTTTGAGGAAATCCAGTAATATTTTTAGTGCACAAACCACTGCCCAGGTAATCTTTTGTCCTGCTCTAGAAGTTCCTGTCACTTGTATATTCTTGCAAGAGAGTCTTACCTCTCGATAAGCAGCATGAAGACCCACAGCTCTATTAGGGTTGTTCTGGTCAGTGTGCAGTCCCCACAGAACTAAAGCCAGAGGAGAACATGGTTACAGTGCAGAGCACTGCCTCGAAGTCCTTGCATAAATCTAGGGCCAAAGCCTAGATGCTTAAAATGCGTATCCATCTGTCATTGACACTCCTGCTGACACTGTTCACAGCAAATCACTGCACAAGTCTTAGTTCAGCAAGTGCAAACAATAAGGAACGCTGCCCAGTGTGTATGGCGTTCATCCCGAGCAAAGGGAGGCTGGTCCTTCAGCTGTCCTTCCTACCGCTGATATTTAATACCTGAATACTCAAGACAGAGGAGGGAATGAAGACTGGATTTCCCTCAGTTGAATGCTCTAGCTCCTAAAAAGGGGCAAAAGGGGAGAGGGCAGAGCCATCTCTGGACCCTCTTAAGCCAACACAAAGCCCCATCTCCCAGAGGAAGGCCAAGGGATTAAATCCTCAGACCAAGACAAGCACCTTCTGGCAATCCACAGCCAAGTACCCATCATCTCCACAAGAGAAGGGCCAGAGCTGCACTGCTCTCCCCAGCATTCCTGCCAGCCCTGCCCAGACAATCCCTTCTAAGCAAGATTTCTTTAGGATATCATTCTTGGTTGGTCACACCTCCCTCTATACCATTTGCCTTGGGTGCTCAGTTTAAGGCTGTGCATCCCATTAGGAGGGAAGGCACCTACACGTAAGGAAACGTTGCTCCAAGTTTGTATACCTGCACCTCCCCGTTGAACAGTGCATCCAAACCCTCACATGCTCTGTTACACTGCACTGCCTACTACCAACTTCTGAACAGTTGCTCCCTTCAGACAGCCCTTTTGTAGAGAAAAACAGCTCTGGGAGACAGAAAGGAACAGAGTTTGGGAGTGTCAAACAACAGAAGCACTCTCAGAATATAAACTGATGGGGAACAGGAAAATGCACAGCAAAGGGGCAGGTAATGCACAGCATCACGAACAAAAACTATGTGTCCTGATTCTGTATCGCAGGTTAGGACAGGAGCTTGCAGAGATGGCATAGCAGTGCTTTAGAAATCACCACCCTGAAGGAGATCAGAAGCACAAGTAGTCCAGCATCACATCCAACAAGGCCAGAGACAGATCCTCCACAGTAGTGTTCAAGAAACACAGTCAAATATAATCATGCAGAAAACTGTCCATGGGAGAAGCTCATTTCTAATTCACATCCTGCACCCATCACGGAATTGTTGCATCTGTGGGGCTTTGTGGACGCTACGTGTGACCTGGTCAGGAGGGTGAAATTCCTGGGTTTAAGACTTATTGCATGTGTGGATTTTTCTACCTTCACAGAGTATTTCAAGCAAAATAAGCAGAACAGGATATAATATAGATAAGCAACCTCACTTAAGTATAGAGAAGACAATTGAGGGACTTCAGTGTAGTTGGAAGCTTCAAGACCAAGTATGGCAGCTACCAATGGCAGGAATTAATGAATTAAAAGTAATAATCAGCTAATAAGTTGTAAAGCCCAGCAAGACCAAACTGTCAGTTACAGAGGGTGTAGAGAAGGGAAAGATTTTGCCAAGGGCATTAATGAAGTTAAAACTTCTTGAGTAAGAAACAGTAAGCCTTAAAGAAGACACAAGCAAATAAATAAGCTGGTTTATTAGTTCAGATATATTATCCAAAATGCACCATTAACCAGACCAAAATATTACTGTGAGAGCTCCCACAGGGGGAAGAATTGCAGAGCTGGAGCACAAGAGCACACCTCAGCAAACACAGCATCCCATGGCAGCCCTGCTGCTGACTCAACTGCTTTTTAGCTGTGCTACTCCAACTGCTTGTGCAGCCACAGAGAGCTGGGAGAGATGAATGAATCCCTGTCCAGGGTTAAACGCTGAAAAACTGCTCCAGAGTGGCCCTATCACTGCAACTGAAAGCACAGCAAAAGAGACTGCCAAAAGGAGGAGTATCTACCCAACCCACCACCACAAGAAGTGTTTAAACAGGGCCCTAAAACAAAGTCGTCATTGTAAAATCAGGCTGCTCAGCAGGGATGACAGCATGCAGCCAGACTGACGGAAGAGCTGGGAGAGATGTGCTTGGAGCCAAGGACTGGTAAAGGCCAGAGAGATCTGGCTAGCACACAGAAAACTGGCGGACACTTTGCTTCCACGAAGAGCTCAAAATCATATGCTCCCTTTTATCTTCCTAAGAAAACCAGAGGAAGGATAGAGGGGAAAGGGTCAGAGGCAACTTGACAAGAAACAAAATAAAAGCAGAGATAAACAGACCAATTCACCCTGAAATAATCCAGTTCAGTTAGCTGGGGCCATGCATTACTCCTTGACACCCACCGTTCCTTGGAATACTCCAGGCCTGTGTTCCAGCTGCTTTGTAATTCCCAGTAATTGTCTGTGGTGAAAGGGTCTCTCCTGGAGGTACGGCTTAGGCAATTCAAGCCAAAGGATCCAACACTCACTTAACCCCCGGCTTGTCCAAAAAAACCCTGCGACTGACTGTGCAATTTGCCCAGACTGACCCCCATCCACTTTCTAGATTTGTTCCTAGGATTAAAGGCCCCAATAGAGCAGCTGCACCTCTCTCCCTGAGGCCAAGGAAAAGGCACTTGGAGCCCAGAGCTGCGGGCTGCGCTTTCCCACTGAGCCAGTTCACTGCACCTTTCTGCCGCACCTCTTGGCTTTTTTATCATCATCTTTATTGTTATTTTCCTCTGAGCTGCTGCTGGATTTCACCCAGCGAGCAGCAGCTCAGCCCCTCGGACAGCACAGGGTGCGAGGGCACGGGCTGGGACCCGCTGCATCCCCGGCGCTGCTGGCACCAAGGTTGGTTTTAATAGGGGGCAGAAACAACCCGCTGCCCCCATCCCACACGGGGCCTGTGAGGGCCGGGACAGCCCCTCCTGCTCCAGCGCCCTCGCAGGGGCCGGCGCACCCGGCAGGCCGCCCCACCGAGGCTGCCGGGGGTGCTCACCTGCGCGTCCCCGGCGGCGGTGGTGCTGAAGTGCAGCTCCATGGCGGGGCCGCGCCGGGCCGGGCCGGGCCGGGCCGGGCCGTCCGCTCAGGGCAGCGGGGGCGCTGAGGGAGGGAAGCCGGGCAGGCGGCGGCGGGCGCGGCGCCAGGGGGCGCTGAGGCGGGACGGCTCCCCGGGCGCAGCCGCGGCGGCTTTTATTTGAAATCGCTGCCGAGAAGGGGCCTGCGGGGGGGGGCGGCCCCGCCTCGGGACCTGGGGAGGGCGGGGGGCGACGTGGGCGTGAAACGAGTGGTCACTAAGCAGCAAACGGTGCCCGCAGGGGCGAGCGGGCTGACTGGGAGGGCAGCGGGGTGGCCCGGGGCTCCGCAGAGGCGCTGCCGAGCAGGGAGGGAGGTGCATACAGCACGGGGAAGGGGACCACGAATGATAACCCACTAGAAAGTGATGATAATTCCCTATTATCAAGAACTAGGGACCATCAGGTGAAAGGGGTACACAGCAGGTTCATAAGAAAAGAAAGTCCATTTTTCACTCAGTGCCTCACTGGAGGTCAAATACGGTTAAAATGCAGGTCCACCTCTGGCCTGGGACTTTATCACTAATTACCAAGCAATAAAGATGAGTTAAGCTTGCTGTATTTTATAGCCTCCTTCAGCACATTCCTGGTACTCCAGGAGAAAGGTGCTGTGGGAGCTGGGCCCGCTGTGAATCGCTGCAGGAGTCCTGGTAGCCGGACACAGGCAGCGATGCTGGAGACGTGACATGAGCCCATCAACAAGGAAATAACGCGGCTGAAACGCCTCCCCTGCAACCCGGGGCCTGACATAAGCACCATACCCTGGCCTCACCAAAAGGCCCTTCGTCAGAGGAAGAAAATTGTTCCAGGAAGGCCATGAGTCACTAACTGACCTGGGGAAAACCCCTTCCCAGTGGAACAAGCTTTGTATGTGTTTTTCAAGAAACAGGATTAACTGTGGACATTCTGAGGAAAATGGAGAACAGTAAGTGAAGTAACATTGTGTAACATGTTTGATGACTTATTTTTCTTCTTCATCGGTGCAGCCAAATATAACCAGTCTGACAACTTCTGGGGCACACACGCAGCTGCCCTTACAGAGCCAACTTTGTATCTCCAGGTGTCGTGGCTGCCCTGTTGTACCTGGGAGCTGAGACACCTGCACCCTGGGGAGTTCTGGAAGAGCTTTCCTTCCCCTCCTGAGCAAGGCCCCTCTGTGCATCCTTGTTTGCATCCCAAGCGTTGCGGGATGCCAGTTTAACCCAAACTGGCAATATAACCACCATAGCTGCTTGCTCGCTCCCCCCCCTCCACCATCTCTGAATAGGGGAATTGAAATGGGAGAAGCTTGTGGATTGAAATAAACACAGTTTAATAAAGTAAAAAAAAAATGCACTAATATAGTACTACTACAGCTAATATATATAAAATTAAAATAGAATATAAAATAAAAGATAATGCAATTCCTCATGAACTCTGTCCACACTGAGCAGCCAGTCCCATGCAGCAGCACCTGGTCCCAACAGCCGATCCCAGAGAGAGAAGAGAGAAAAAGGCAGAAAGGCCCAGAGGTCTCTGAAAAATGGCAGGATAGCGAAAGTCCGAAATAAAGAAACTCCTGAGCAGAGCTTTCCCAAACAGTTTTCCACCCCGGCTCCGAGCTGCTCCAAGGCTACCCAGAAGATCCTGACTCTCCCTGAAAATGAAGCATGACGCTAATGGGCTGAAATACTGTCATTGATCAGCCTGGATGTCAGTCAAGCTCTGCCCCATCCATGCCCCCCTTCCTCGCTGCCTCACACCTGTGAGCAGAGCGCTCAGAGTATCCCTAGCTCCCAGACAACTTTAACTCTGTCCGGGGGCGTTGTCTTCTTGTTCTTAAACTAAATCCAAACAACGACCATGCTAGCTACCAAAAAGAAAGGTTTCTAACTGCATGAAGGAAAATTAACTGGTTTTCAGTCAAACCAGCACACCAAGCCACTTTGCAAATCCACGTCTCCACTTGTAACCTGGGAGACAAAGCGCCTCCAGAATTAGTTGGGTGGAAAAATGTGAGGCATAGGCAGACAGAGGAAAGATCTGTGCTCCAGGACGTGGGTGGGAATTTTCTGCTTCTGCTGTCATTCTAGGTTGGTGGTCTCTTCTCATCTGCCTGAACCTGGTTCCCCTCTGGAAAACTGCAGGAGGGGAAAAAGACCTAAGTTTGGTGGCAAATATCTCTAAGAGTGGCAAGAAATTGGATTAAGCAAGCTTCCACTTGTGACAATGCGATATGTTTGGGGCCCACTTTTTGAACTATAATCTCTGTTTTATGTCATCTGATGAAGTTTAACCTGGACCACATATAACACAAGGTCCCAGTTACTGCAATGTGACAAAACCAGTTAGCCTGCCCAGGGCATCATTTTTGTTTTCTGAATGCTCAGATATCACATGGAACATTTTAAAGTATGTTCAGAGCTATAAAAAAGTACCTCTGGACAGCTATAGCCAGCTGGAACATGACTTGATTAGAGGTGTTTCTTCAGCAGGTTACATGGGAAGTAGGAAACTATTTGGCATCGATATACTGCTCTTAGTACCTGATGTGCAACGATCCCATTATGGTGGCCCAGCTTGTCATTTTCTTTTTTTTTTCTAAATGATTACATTCATACCCAATACAAGTGAGAGATCTAATTTTTAAATTATTAAAAAAAAAAAAATTCTTCTTTTGTTCTTGTTGCCCAAGTCCTTCAAAGAGAGCTCCAACTACACAAGCACCTTGTGGTCTTGGTGTAGTTGAAAACATTTGTTTCAAATTTGTATTCACTTCAAATGCCATGACCTCAGGATTTATAACCCTACCAGCTGCATTTTCACTTGGATGCAGCTACTATCCATCATTATCGACCACCTCCTACAGAAGGTAAGCAGGACTGAAAGCTTTCCTTTGCAGCAGCAGTCATACCACAAGGACCCACAGTTGCATAAGGAACAGCATTTAGGCTGCTGGTGTGCTGAAATCTCTGCCCACCTTGCTGAGGAATCATATCTTGGGGTTTTTGTGTGTGTGCATGCTCCTCCTGGCTTGTCTGTTGAGGAAAAACCTGTGAAGAAGGAAGGCAGTGAATGAGATGCTGACTTGCGGCCCAGAAGAGACAAGATCCCAAATGCAAATGTCAGCTGGCAGGAGGGTGTACAAGTTTTCAAGTCTTCACATGAGAATAGGGGGAGCCTAGACTCTCCCCCTTGGCTAGCAGATCCACTTTAGGTCAGCATGCTGCCTTCAAAACCCCATCAGAGATGACCTGCAGCATTTCCCAGCCAGACCTTGTAGTGTTCCTGTGGCTTTGTGTCACACAGCTGGTGTGGGGCTCTTGATATCACTTGCCATGATGTTGATGAGGCAGCTAATTGATGTAACAGGACACAGGATGCGGTGTTTCTCTTTGTAAGAAGACTAGTTGATCAAAGGGAAAATGGGAAGGAGGCAAGGGAAACAGGACAGTTTAGTTCAAACTGCCCACTTACATCATTAAAAGTCATCTGAGAGAAGAACTGAGGCTTTTTTGAGAGTAGCCTCTGATTCCGGTAAATCCAAGCCTGTGCTGGCTTTACTCAGGAGGCATTTCTAACCTCAAATTGCCTCAAATCACATACATGGGAAGCTATGAAGGGTTCACTAGTAGTTTAAACTACTCCAGCAGGGAGTGAAAATGTTGCTTGTGTTTGGGGAACAACTCCAATGGAAGGGTCAACTGTAGAAATGGAGCTTCCTACTTAATCCCAAGTAGGATGGCCAGAAACACGAAATTGTGAAAGCCTAGTGAATTGTGGTCTTGAGGACAAGACTGTGTCTCGCTCTAGCACGTCAGTTTGGACCACAACTCCTGGAACCATTGAGAATAAAACCAAACGTTGGTTGTTTTTTGGAAGTGTTCCCAAGCCCCCTCTTCCCCCTGCCCAGGTATTCCAAGCAGAAATATGTCTACTAGATGCAGAATTCAGAAAACCCTTTTGCTGAGAATCCTAATCCAAAATGGTGACTGTCTTTCAACATCCAGTTGCCCATAGCAATCACTAACAATGCTCCCAAGAAGGAAAGGCATTTAGGTGAAAAGACTGAAGATATCATTTTTTCAAGGGTAGACATCTAATTAGTGTAAACTGGCAACCAGAATGACATTGCTCGACTCAGGAACATCCTGATTTCCATCACCTTGCCCCCTCCTCTCCCAGCTCTCAGTGAAATGCAGATTGCCCAGACTTTTGCAGAGCAGTGAGAATGCCTGCAATCCAGATTTCCTCTGCACCAAATCTTCAACTTAGTCGTCCATAAAGCCACATTCTGCTTGGGAAAGCAAATGGTGAATATAGTACCATTAATTCAAATCACCATTAATTTCAGGAGCAGGCTTTTGGCTGCTGCTAAACTCTGAAGCGTTTGCTCTGGTTAGAATGGCAGACTGGCAAGGACTGAAGGAATGAAGTACCAAGGGATCCAGCAAAATCAGCTTAGCACTGGGTGGCTGCAGGGCGGCAGGGGATCAGCATAAGCCTCTGACACATGCTGGAGGGAACATGAAGCAAAAGGCGGCGACTGCCAGTCAGGCTGCTTATTAACCCAAGGGGACGATGCACTACCTCTGCTGAATAAAGCGATTTTTTTTTTTTTACAGTTTTACAGCAGTACTCAAGATACATTGATAGAAGCACTGACAAACATGCTCGCTGTCTCCAAGACAAAAAAAAATAAAATAGACATAGATTAAATAGATGTCTGCGGTATACAGTGGGGAATTACCATGTGATCAAGAGCAGGAAGAAATAAACCCAACCAACCCAGAGTTTTGTTTTCTTAAGCCATCATGATTGCCTCAGCAGAATTGCCTCACTGCTTCCTTCCATCACAAAAACTACCTAGTATTTCAGGCTGGTTCAGATGCTACTGCTTGATATACTCACAAAGTCCTTCTACAAATCTGGACGAACCCTTCTTTTCCTCCTTCTTCGGTTTCCCCATGTGTAAGAGGTTAAATAACTTGCACAGTCTTACAAAATATAAAGATCAGTTTAGTTTAACTCCAGCAGACTCACTGAAGACACATTACCTCTTATCTGGGGAAATGAGCAGAAGTGAGGTGGGCTCTTACTTTCCTGCTAAGGCCCTGAAACTCCTACAAATACTTAGGGGTCTTCATATCATCCTTTAGACCTTCCATTAAACCTTCAAATCATCCAGTTCTTGAACATTTTTATTATGGTGCTAAATATTTTTTGGTCTTTAAAACTGTCTTCAAAGCTTTAATGGTTTTCTAGTTGACACTACATAAAATTAAGGTTGTACATTCAATCTCTCATCATGTAACATATCTCATCTGAACTGCTTCCTTTGTAGGATTTACCATCCAATTTCAAGAATTCTTAATTGTAATCGTACACTTCAGCAAGACTGCAAATTAAAGGCTAACACAGTCTGCCTCAGTCGGGACAGGACTGAAAGTAAGAATTGTACAAGCTTAACCTAATGCTTTTATAGTGAAGTGAGAGATTTTAAATAGGATTCATTTATGGCAGACCAATTTCGCCTCTCTGTGCTAGGCTTATTCCTCAAATTCACTTAATGGAAAAAGTCTGGTCCGTAAGACAAGCGGAAAAATGAGTGCACTCTTGAATTGCCTTTCAGGGGACTTCAGGAAGCATGCTGAAGGACTTTAGAACCAAGACAGTAGGTCCAGAGAACACTTGCATTCCCCGCAAACAACACGGATTTCAGAGAGCTTTCCAGAGAGAACTCACTAACTCCTTCCATAGAAACCGTATCATTTAAATAAAGCAACTGGAGCCCAATGGACTGCAGTGGCCAAGGGTGATGCCTTCCTCCACGACTAACAGGTCTCTTTTCCTTTCCCCAATTCCAGCCCACCAGGTTGTTCTCTTTCTCTGGGAAAGCAGTACATGCCATCTCCACTGTTTCCTTTCTCCCCCAGCATTAGCAATTTTGATTAAGCAGCTTACAGAGCCAATTATGGGCTAAACTGGGTAGAAAATGCCTCTCATACTCTGCAAGTCTCCAGAAGGTACTCCCTTAAAGGGGAAGAAAAAAGGCAGGGCAGCAACTGTGGGATAACATTTCCGTAGATGTACAACTTCCATCAATTTACACAGTGAAAGTTTGTTTTACAACAGCAGGTCTTGTTACTCTCTCTTCATTATGCATTTAACAGTTTTAATCCTACAAAACTCTCAGCCTCAGTAAGGTCCCATAGCAAATGAAACAGCTCACGTGCTAGTGTTGGCTCTTCTCACTTTTGCTGCCATTAGTCATTTGCTTGGATGTTCTTTTTAGTGACTAATGCATAGGCTGACCTGAAGGCCCTATCAGCCCTGGGTGAGACAAGATTATTTCTATGGTATTGTACAATAGATCAGATTTAGATTAATCAGCAACTTATTGTAAAAAGGCACCCCCTCCCTTTCAATCATATTATTTAAGTGACAGTCAAACAAAAGGACGAACCAGGAAGGTCACCTTTTGCAGGAAGCAGCAGATTCCTGGAGCTAGAAAAACTGCTAGAAACATTCACCATTCACAAATTTGGAAAAACAACACAAAAGACAAACCACCAAGTTTTGCACAAGCTCACCGTATGCAGAGCTCTGTGACACATTAGACCTGGAAGTTACAGAAAAGATCTTTGTAGTGAATATTAAGGAACAGCACTCAATTTCAGACCACTTCCTCAGTTTTCAAATCTGCTGATTTAAAGCACCCTAACTGTATTCTTCTTCAGTAGTAATAACTTAGTCAACAAAGAGCTAGTCGAGACTTTTAGAGTTGCCTCTGACAAGGATTTGTTCAGTGCATTAAAAACCCCCAAATGTGCAAAGCTGAAATTAAACCAATAACCGATTTGTCTCTTACTAACAGAATGAAACAACCCCCCCCCAAACAGTAGTCATTCACTTGAGGGAATACAGCGTTAGAAATTTCCAGCTGAGAGGGCTCAGCAGTCCTGTCCCCAGGATTTTTACTGTGTAAAAAGTGTGATCTTTTGGTTACTATGCATTCATTTTTTAATACATTACCACCTGAAGCCTCACCCATTTTGTCCTAGGAGTGCCTTGTGTACCTTCACAACAATGGAATTTTGCAACACTATGACAGCCAAACCTTGCTCACGCTCCTATATCCAGTCTACTTTGTCTCCACCTCAGGGTTCATTCACCATCTGAAGACAATAGCTGGAGACCTACGTAGAGATTCTTTCTTCCACCAAAATCTGTGAGGAGGAACACCATGTGCAGGTGGTCAAATGCTGGTACATTACACAATTCCAACACAGGCCTTTTACAACAACATTTCTAACTGATCATCTCAAAGGAAGGTATTTAAATGTCTGTTTCTAATTAGACAATGAGCACAGCTCAGACATCATGCTGTTAAGGATTTAAAACCCAGATATGGACCTAGCTGCTCTTTACTTTTGTTTTAATGCTTAAGTTTATATTATCAGTAACAGGTGGCTAAATGTAGGCTAATCTTCTCTAGAAGCTGCTAAAACATACTACAGAGTGGGATTCTAACCCGGCATTCTGAGTGACCACCTTATGAGAAGTACACTGTATGAAAGAAACCATCACAAGTCAGTCAGTGTTTAAGGAATTTTTATTAAACCAAGAATTTTATAATCCAAATTATGTTTCTTTGCTCAGCTATCAATTCTCACTGTCAACTAAAACAGTGGTGATATTCTGAGCTTTTCCACAGTAAAGAATTACAAAATTAAAGAAAGGAATGCTTTAAATTTTTGTACTGTGCTGAAAATTCTTTTCCCCCGGGTTTATAAAACATTAATTTGTATTTTTTTATTTTACTATTTTTTTTTAAATTTTAAATCAATAAGTAATCTAGGACTAGCATTCGTTATGCTAGCCCCGGCGTTGCTCTGTACATAAGCTTCAAAGTTTCCTTTCCTTTTTTTATTTATTTTATATTTTGCAATGTTTTTCTCAATATTTAATAATTTTTCCATGTTTAGATTTTTTTTTCTTCGGTGAAGCGAAGTTCTAGATTGTAGTCCCGGATCTTTCTGCAAACAAAAACAATGTTGTTAGGTTTTAAAATTAAAGCAGCACCTTATGTTTTCTGACATGCTTTCTGCAATGGTAAGCCTGAGAGTACTTTGGGCTTTCACAGCATCAATCATACTGAAGTTCTTTACCAGCAGTGTGTATCGGAGGTGTGCCCCCTCACTTTTTAAAGACATGGAAGTAAAGCATCCCAAGTCTGTGATACCTGATAAGACAACAGAACTAAACAGCATGGCCTTGGACACTGGCTACACCCAATAATTTGTTACTCTAACTAAATGGATTGCAGGTCACCTGTACTCTTAGTGCCAGCTTATCATATAACTGGCATTAGCAGTATTTTCAATTTCCAGTTACTAAAACATCATGGAGCATATGGAGTAACGGTCTCAAAGTTTGAACATCTTAGTTTCAGACAATTTATTCAGCGCTTATCTCCCGTGCGAAAGCATCACTAGCAGAAAAAAAAAAAAGGGAAAAAGAAAGAAGTGTGGAAAAAACATGACTCAAATTCCACATCCAAAAGCTAAGTTGCTAAAATGAAAAGGTCAAGGAAAAAGAAAATTAAGTGTTCAAATGTAAATGTAGGCATCTTCAACTGATGGCTACAAATGTGGGAAGTTCATAGACAGGCAAAACCTAACTGGATGGAATAGGCTCCTATGTCATCCTCAACTCCACAATGTTTTCCCCTTTCAAAAGTGTAAAGATACCACCTTTTGCCTCTTCCTGTCATGCAAAATTAAGATACTAGCTTCACAGAAGGCAATAAAGAAAAATCACTATTTTAATTGACATTAAATTCACCAAAAAGTGAAGACAACACATAGTTTAGTTTTCACTTACTGTATAATTTTAGATTTCAGCAAGTATATACAAATTATAGTTTAAACAAGCTATTTAATTTCTAAGGAAAATCAGGGTTAGAGTGTCATTTTAAGCTTACTTCAATTCCACAAGTTCCTCTTGAACAATAGTATGAATAGCACTGTTTGACAGAACTGCACATTTTTGCATGCAGGCTTAGAACTAATTTCAACTAAATGTGCTGTTAAAAACAACACTTTAATTCCAGCTAAATATGCTAGACAAAATGTCAGTAGCATTCGCTAACCAAAAGCTACAGAACCAGACAACAGGCTCAAGCAAAAATTTGTTTGCAACTGTGACCATAGCTACTATTTTCTGTGGCTGCAAATTACACAGAGCCTGGAAACATGCTGCTTGTAAGACCATGGACCAAGGACTATTGCCCCAGTCAACTGTAAAACTGTAGTGCTCAGAAAACTTACTTATTAAACGCTTGGAACCCCAGTGGGGTTATTAACTGCCTTTTGAGCAGCCTCTTTAGCTTGGTGGGCTTGTAGTACGGCTACAGCTTCATCAACCTGTTAAGTAAAAAAGAAAAATTAATGAAAGGAAGTTTAGTGATTTGGGTATATTTTAGTTAATGAAACAGTTTAAATTACACATACAAACAATGTCTGCATTGTTAAAAAGAAAAGGACAACGTTACAGTTCTAGTTCATGCTAATGTAAGTCACTGCCACCCTCCGAAAGAGGATATTCTCACTTCTTCCCCTGGGCCAGTGTTGCATTGCTGCTACTACACTGTGTCAGCACAAACGCCTGTTAAATCAGTGTAGAGTTCATGGATGATAAAGCTTGTGTAAGGCAGAAGTCTGCCTACCTTCGAACGAAGAGACTCAGGAGACTCGAGCATATGGAGGAGTTCAGAGTTGTCAATCTCCAACAACATACCAGTGATCTTGCCCGCCAGAGTAGGGTGCATGCTTTGAATGAGTGGAAACAGACGTTCCCCTGCAGAAATAAAAAATTATCAGTGACAAATCCAATCTGACAAACACAGTCCAGATTTAAGGGAAACAAATACCTTGTTCTGTTGCTAAAACCATTTATTCCACATTTCAAGACTGATAAAAGAGTACCTGGACTGTCCCCTTCTGCTACATGGCACAGAGAAAGGTATCATGCACATACCTAACATCTGCTTTTGTTCTTGTGGAGGCGCAGAAGCCAACATAGAAGCAGTCAAGGGTTCCTGACCTTGCACATGGACAGCAGGCTGCAAATTAATTTAACAATGTTTAAAAATCAAATTCTAGTTCATAATTAGGTGCAGCTTCAAATATCCAATGTTCCACAACTCAGCACAAATAATGCCTACACTGTCATAGACATGGAAGAAATTACAACAAAGTCCATTCAATCAAATACTGCTGGTTATAGCTGAGTGATGCTGGAGATCAGTATCAATTGTTCCATTGCAGAGCAAACACAAGGAGAAGTCTGGCTACTGAGCAAATGGAAAACATGAAGTTACTAACACGGGATTACAACCTGTCCCAGGTGAACTTAAAACATACTTAAAATCCCAAGACTATAACTCTGTTGCCACAATGCGGAGCCTGAATTCTAAGATAACAAAGACAACTACTAATCTTAAGTGTTCCCCTCCTTCCTCTGCAAAAAAACCCAACAAAAAAACCCCAGCAGAAGTATGGATCAGTTCCTAAAATTACATACCTGCTGCATAGCAACCTGTGGCTGTGTATTAAGATGCTGCTGAGGATTACGAACACCCGCAGCATATTTGTACTGTGGTACTGTGCGTACAGATGGAGTAGCTGCAGTAGCTGCTGCTGCAGGACGTGGACCCATTGTTTGTGTTGATGTATTAGCTGAAAAAAATAACATTCCATATATGAATAATTCATTTTTTAATTTAGCTTATACTATCTAAGTTACAAAAAAAACCCCACCCAAACCAGCCCAAATGGAATAATCAAATTAGGTATTATATTAAAGATTCATCTCAGTAGTGTTGCCAACTGTCACATCACTGGTCTTGTCTGAAGGCTGAAAGCTCAAAATGTCCTGGATGTTACTTTCCAGTCACTTCACTAATTAATTGCTTTTCTTACATGCTATTGAAAAAAGATCTGTAAGAAAACATTCACTTTCATTATTATTTTAATTTCATTCTAACCTCCAAGGACACTTGATTTCCTGATCACATTATGTCCATAGTTACAATAAAAAAGATACTTTCATGAAGTAGAATAGCTAAAAATACTACTGCCTAATACATTCTGAGAAAATTAAGACTCCATTACAATCACTGCCAGTTCACTCAGTGATGTGCAGATTCTGCACACATGACACTGGCTCAGAGTATTCTATGACAAAATAATAAGAGCTGAAATTTTATCATGCCGGTATTTCTACATGCAACCTATTATTACAATTGCCGCAACGATGTTTAGAAATGGCAGAAGCTGTCATACAGTATTATTAAAATGCACACTAAAAGAAGAAATGCATCATGCTAAAGAAATGGGATCACAGCAGGAGTCCTTGCTGGGACAATATTTAAAATAACTACCAGAAGGTGATACTAGCTTACTCATGTAGTAAGAGCTGGAAAAGGAGGGAAGGGTCACCACGTGATAACGAACTTAGAGTGCTTTTGAACTATCATTCTGCATGGGCAAAATTAAAAAACCAGAAGTCTAATACTAAAGTTTCCATAAATGAAACTCACCAACACGCTGTGTTGACATGACTCGTGGAACCTGGGAAGAAGCTGGTCTCATGGTACTAAATGGTGGTCTGGGTGCTGCTGGGCGGATAGCACCAGGCATGTTCTGGAATGCTATGTTTTAGAGAAAAGATATCAAGTTACATGCTGAAACACTGACTGAGTGGTGAAAATAGTTCAGAAGTAATACCACTAACATGACAAAGAGAATACTGATACTGTAATGCCCTGAAAATGTATTCAAAAGTGCAAAGGTAAATGCTATGGAGTTTACTCCAATCAGTACAAAAAGGTAAAGAAGTGACTTACGATGAGGTCTGGCACCCTGAGCAGTCCAGCGAGGACTAGGTCTAGCAAGTTGAGCGAGTTGATTAGTAGGGTAGTATGCAGCACGGTTCTGAGTCTGCCAAATATAAAAACATTGTGCAACTTTGTTATCTTTGAATGGCATGCTGAACAGTCCATCACCTTTCCGCTATGAAATTAGAATGCTGAAATTATGGACACATGGTAATAGTCATATTTACTGTTAAATTGAACAGATTGTATACATAGTACAAAACATTCAGTTGCTCATCTCTATGCGTACCTGTGGGATAGCTGCCATGAAGTAACCTGAAGGAGGTGCTGGCTGGTATGGGTTGATGACAGGATTGGGTACTGCTCTTACACTTGCCATTCTCTGCATATACTGGTTGGTGAGATGAGCCTGGCGCTCTTCTTTACGCTGGGCTAGAGCTACATATAATGGTTTAGTAGCCACAATTCTACCATTCATTTCTGTGACAGCTTTGGTGGCTTCTTCGGGTGATGAAAAGCACACAAACCCAAACCCTTTGCTGCGGCCACCTTCCATCATGACCTGTCAGTACAAAATTGAGTTTTAAAACAGGAGGATGTCGTATCTACTCAACTGGCATGAGTTTCTTTTTTCAGCTTACTAGAAGTGAGGCCACAGGTCTGTTTGACTGAATTGATTCACAAAAAGAAATATAATTGCTTAATTAATAGCTATTTACTGAATACAAATGAAAATCTCAGTGAAGTAATAATGAGTACATACTTGCACTGAAAAGATGTCATTTGTCTCACATTACTAACAGTACTCAGTCTATTTCAAGAAAGGACGCTCATATATGCTTTACCTGAGTTGTACAATAATCAAGAAAGCAGATGTCTGTGTACATAGCAGTGATAAGTGATTGGGTCACATCTGTTAGTCAATGAAATAAATCACGCTTTGGTGAAGCATCATGGTTCATTCTCAGAGAAAGGACAAGCACAAGCTGTAAACTTTACCTTTGCACTAGTGATTGTACCAAATGGGGAGAATTCTTTTCGAAGACGCTCATCATCAATCCCATCATCAAGATTTTTCACGTAAAGGTTTACACCCTAAAAAAGGCAAGTTATTTTTTGAAAGTAAATGGTCTGTGTAAGTCTGAAAATAGAATAAAGTTAGTCCTCTTGAATTAAAACTGAACCTGGTATCTGGTGATCCTGTCCTGCTTCATTTGTTCAAACTTGCGCTTCAGCTCCGTCTGTCTTTCCACCTTTTTCTGGGCCCGGCCAACATAGATTTGTTTCCCGTTGAGCTCTTTCCCATTCATCTCATCTACAGCCTTCATGAATAAACAAAAGGTTAGCAGTGCTTTGCATTCCAATGTTTTTCAGGTATACAAAAGAAAATGTAATTCCAATATAGAAAGTTACATAAAGATTCCAGAAAAAAAGTGCCAATCCATCTAAAAGATCACTAGTTGAAACAAAATACCCCATGGCTTCCCTGCTTTAAAGTAAAATGGAAATTGTTTTCTGAATGTGCTTCTGGCCAGTTAAAGTCACAAGGTATACAA
Source organism: Pampusana beccarii (assembly GCA_013399365.1). NCBI lineage: Eukaryota > Metazoa > Chordata > Aves > Columbiformes > Columbidae > Pampusana > Pampusana beccarii. The sequence continues at coordinate 2,065,620 of VWYH01010051.1, forward strand.
AAAACTTTTCTTATATGAAATTGTGGAAACAAAACCAAACAAATCAAAGAACTATTTCTCCAGCCTGATCTTGCTAAAGGCAGAGAAAAGAACACAAATCAGGCTGAAAAGCTCTAATTCACACACCTGATTTCTCTTTTTAAAAGTAACATCTAAAACTGTAGTATCTACCAGATTTTCTTATACCATATTTTAAGTTACAGTTGGCATATATGTGGGTTTTTTTCCCCAATTTTTAATCTTTCATTAAAGACATACTTAAAGAGCATGAAAACACAAACTTTTCTTCTTTATGCTGTTTTGTGTTACAACTATTAAGATGTGAAAACTCTGGCACAGATTTATTCAATTAATTTAAAATCAGAAGTCACTGGTTCGTTGCATACCTTCATGATCGAAGCAAATAAACACGTATTTACTGAGATATAAGAATGTTATTGAAAACACCAAACATGTGATTCTGGCTACTCTAAGATAACAATTCATCGATGAATGTATGCAAGCCTGAACAATGTCGATGTAAGGCAGACAGGATTTGCTCTAATCTCTTGCTTGTACACTTGCAGTACTGACAAATCACCAAAATGCCTTTTGAAAAGCAAACTTGGTTGCCCTCATTTGTTCTGTGCTGAGTTTCTCTCTTGATGCTATGTCCCTACTGCCAGTCAACTGAAACATCAAAGCAACCGGCTGACAAAGAATGAAGTTCTACAGCATACCGGCACATTATCGACACGTACACACATTAAGAGGGCCCTTCTTCCAAAGTTACTCTTCAGAGTAAAAGCAACATCACAGGGCTCTGACTGTTTTCTTACAGCTATGCCAAATATGCTCCACAAAACTAATAGCTTTCTTGCTGACTTTGCAGTGCTGAAGTCTGAAAAGACAATCCTTTCTGCCTTGCACAAATGTTTTGTGCAACCAAACTGCATCCAATGATTCATCTGGGTTTTGCTGAGATGTAATAATTTAGTATGCTTGTATGTTGCCCAGCATGACGGAGTCCAAATCTCATTGAGATCCTGAAGCCCAAATACAACAGGTTATTAAATTATTAAAGATTGCCAATTCTACATTAATTCCAGCTGTCTCAGAGTATCTTTACTTAATACGCTCCTCAAATCCACTGACATTTACTCAGAACAAAGCACTCTAAATGACAAACTATGCTAAGTCATTTAGGGAGCAGACACCTGTTCTTGCAGTGTTCCTTGAGCAGTTAAAAACCCTTGACAAATTCACAAGATTTCAGATCACTCAATGAAACATATTATTTAGGTCTCAAGCACAGAATTCCTAAAATGAAGTCCAAAAGCTTACTTTTTGGGCATCTTCATGTCTTTCAAAACTAACGAAGCCAAAGCCTTTGGATTTTCCACTCTCATCGGTCATAACTTTCACACTCAGGGCAGGGCCTAAAAAGAGAATGAAATACTTATGCTTTGTACACAGAGTGTATTCTCTTCAAGTTTCAAATATCCTGTTTAGAAGTATTAATATTTAGCTTGTTTTGCTTGTATCACAAAGTACTCCTGCACCAATAATAATATCCAGTAAACATCACCCATTAATGTAAAACTGCTCATTTGCTCTGATGCTGAACTTCAGCCATTATGGCTGATGTCAGCCATGCTGAGTTTCTTTCCTACTGTAATATCAAGTAAAATGGGGTAGGAATGTCACCTCAAAGGGAATGAAATTATTTTCCTCATTAAAAATTACAACATTCAAAAAGCATTAGTGCTTCCATCCTTTGAAACAAGTATTGAAAGTCAGAGCAGAGGCCTTTCCATTAGGCATGTGCTTCACTGTTTATCCTGGTGAAAGGCCATCTCAGTTTAGCAACTGCAAACCTTCGAAAAACAGCAGTTCACAGATGCAACTGAGACAGAAAACAGCAGCTAAATTCACTACCGTTTTAACTACAGGTAGTTCAGTAGTGGAAAGGAATTTCCTGTAAATGCTGCTTAGGGTTGCTACAGAATATCCTGCATACAAGGCTTTGTCTTGCTTTACACAATATCCACTGGAGAACAGCAAAAGCATAGAGAAAATAAAACACAAAAACCAAACCAAAATAAACCCGCACATGGCTGAAAATAAAATAGATGTGTCCTATAAACCAGTACAAGAGTCTTTAACTACGGAGCAGTTTGCCATTTCCTGTTTCGATGGTGACACATCATATATATTTCTAGATCATGATCACATGCCTGACATAATTTTTCCTTGTGCATAACTGAGGATCAAGACAGAACCAAACAGCTTGCCAAAGGAAAAGTTCCTTATAATTTCACTTAAGGTGAACCACCACAATGCAAGTGAGTAATGAGTTACTGGTAAAGATAAGTCTGCAGGTCAACGAAAGCAATAGCAAACTCACTTGTCATGTATCCTGTAGTGAATAACATCAATCTGTACTAAAATAGAACACACTTCTAATTTGCAACTTAAAGAAAATTTGAAAAAACTATTCAAAAGACTATTTAGACACATTATTTTCAGATAACCAGAAACAATTCTGATGGCATGATTATATGTGTTATTCTATCTATTTAAATTCTGCAGTGGATATTATTGCACTTTGAATCTGAAATTGGAAGTACCAACTTTTCGGTACTTTTTAAAATTTACATCAGCCAGCCAGCTGACTCCTTCTGTTACAAGGCACTGTACAGATATGAGACATAAGCTGAAGTTCACTCACGTCTATATAAACTTAAACTTTAAGACATTACCAAACTTGCCAAAGAGTTCCTTAAGTCTCTCATCATCCATGTCTTCTCCAAAATTCTTGATGTAAACATTGGTGAATTCCTTTGCTCTGGCTCCAAGCTCTGCCTCACGTTCCTTGCGGGATTTAAACCTTCCAACAAATCTAGTTGCAGGAGAACAGAATGATGTAGATTAAAGCAAGTCTGTCAAGGTTTACAAATTTACTTTAATCATCTGGCATCGTACTTTATTCTTGAAAAGTTTCATGAACTATAGGCATGAAATTCTTTACATAAAATATTTACAATAAAACTCCATCAGAAGAACAAATTTCACCATCCTCTGCCACATCCATGTGGGTATCACAATTGCTAGCATAAAAATGCTTTTCCAGCTGTTGGCAAGATTGTTCACTCCTATAAAACAGCCTTTGCCAAGAGGAGCTGGACAATGGGAAAGAGTACTAGGTAGTGGCTAAACAGAAATTCTAGATATCAGCATAATCTCTCAGCCATGTTAAAAACTTGGCAGCCTTAAAGCAGTTACCATTTGCCAATCCAGTTTTTAAGCAAGGGATATTTAGCTAACCTCCCCCACCTCCTTACACACCTTTCCAGTCTATAGCAAAGCAAGACTGCTTTTTTTTTGTTTGTTTTAAAGTAGGCATAGAGTAATAAATAGTCCAACTTGTTCTTTAGTCAAATACCATTGCAAATTGGCTGGGAACACCAAAGGTCAGTTCATACCATCAGAGAAAGAACAGAAGCTGAACACAACACTCTACAAGCCAGGGAACTACTCTAGTACAGATGTTGCATGACTAAAACAGACTTCTGATTGTAGCATACTTTTGCTCTCAAATCTTATTTTATTGTCCAACTTTATAGTTCCAAATCTGACAAATCCAATAAAGTAGCACACAGTAACCCAACATTTTCTTAAACATCACAACAACTTCATCTGATTTATAGTAACCAAGGATGGCAAGAATGATAGTACAATGTGTTCAGCAGATTTTGATAGTGAGTGAAGTACTTTAATTCACTTTTAAGAGCCTAGCCTGAATAGAAATTCAAAGCAAAATTAACTTTCATGATGTATTTTACTAAAGTTTACACAAATCACGTGCTTTTATGACTACATGCTGACCTTTTTTTACTAATTTTAAAAGACTGTATAAAGATGGAAGCTGAGTGAAAATATCCACAGCACACCATCAAACACAGAACAAGCAGGAAAACTGAAGTTCCAAAATATATATTTATGTTCTCCTTGTTTATGGCTTGATCCATCCGTCTCTACATGTAAAAACAATCCATGATGGTAAGCTGATGCTGATTTCTGTTATCCTTTTTCCAAACTTTCTCAAGTATTTACAGAGCTATTCTACTGCAACTATACCAAATACCATAATGATCCCTTAGGCATAGCTGTGAGGCACTCTTGCCCCCTCCAAGCCTGGATATCACTAACAAAGCAGTCAAATAACTTTTTTTCCTACAGTATACAACAGTGATACTATTTAAAACGCTATGTTTCTGTAAGTTTTATTTTCTACTCCTATTTCCTAGATATGCCTATTAACAGACATTCATGTAAAAACACTAGCGTAATCTGACCGCTATTCAGGACTGAGTAACTCTAGAGTTTCATCCAAAAAATGGATAATGTACCTATCATACAACTCTTATAAAGGAAGCATTATTCAGAATACCCAATGGATTGTATTTTACCTCAGACCAGCAAGATCAGAAAACCAGAGAAGTTCCCAAATCCTCCTTACAGCATTGGCTTGTAACACAACTAACACAACAATATTTCTCCTTTGAGGCCTTTATTAGCCTTTTCTGAACTTTACTCTGGCTTTGGAATAGGCAGGTGGTAAAATTCGTAGTATTCCTAGCACTAAAATACTAATTCCTCTTTAAAACTAGAAATTTTTAGAACAACCTATCTTTTCTAGGTAAGCTTTAAATAGCTGTCTGCTGCAAAATGAATTTCAGTCTGTTGATCCCCAGCTACATATTTATGTACTTACACTTTGCGGTCGTTAAGCAGCATACCATTCATTTTTTCAATAGCTCTTTCTGCAGCTTCTTGTGTCTCAAAATGTACAAATCCATAACCCTTGGATCCATTTTCATCACATACCACCTGTTAAAGAAAAACGCTGTTGTAATACCCAGCATAAACTGAGGGGTTTTTTTGTGTCAAACCGTTAAACACACCAATAATTTTCCACTAACCTTACAAGATAAGATGTTTCCAAAAGCAGAAAATGTGTCATACAAAGCTTTGTTATCAATTGATTTGTCCAAGTTTTTGATGAAGATGTTTCCTACACCGCTTTTGCGTAGAGATGGATCACGCTGAGACCACATGATGCGCACAGGTTTGCCTTTAATGACATCAAAGTTCATGGTATCCAAAGCTCGTTCAGCTGGAAAAACATCACGGAAATTAGCAGGAAATGCTAAAGTTATCTTAACAAACACAAAAATAGCATTCAAAGTACAATTCTTCATAACATTTTTATTATTTGAAGTCCAGCGACAGGTTGCAAACCCAAACCTCCAATGTAAATAAAAACCCCTCTGTTTTATGCAAATGAAAACTGGCAAAAACTTCTCAGCAAAAGCTGCACTTAAGAGATAGGAAGGAGGACAAGCCAGCTGAACAAGTAGCCTTAAGCAGCCTAAAGGATTGGAGCCCACTATGAAAAGATGGTTTGGTGACAGGAGAAAATGTATTGAGTGATGGCAATTATGACCTATTCCACAGAAAGGAAAGTTTTAACATTTGTGAAAATCAGCTGGCCAGTCTTATATCAGGTAGATTTTTTTTTCTTCTTTTGCAAACACTACCATAAGAACTCCTAAATCACCAATACCCCTAAACTGACCAAACTTCTTTGTTAGGTGTAGTTCAAGCCTGGTTCAGGCAGCTGTTCCACACAACAGCTTCCTTAGTGACAAAAAAGATCTGTCAAGGACTTCCAGGCAAAGGACAAAGAGATTTAAAACCAGCACTTAGATGACGAAATACATACTAGCCAAATGAAGGAGCAAACATTGAAACAGCAAACCAAAGTGACATAAACCAGGTTTTGTTACTCCAGTGGAGCAATTTTTCCAGTAGAACTCCATAACTAACTTTTCAAAGCCTGAATTTAACATCTCAGTGTGTTTAGATAGGGAAGTATCAAGACTTCTTCAGTTTTCATGTCCCTTCAAAGCAACAAGGCATGTCTGTGATGTTTTAAGTGAACAAGGTATTTAAGCATGAAAAAGGAACAGTTCTCAAGTATGGCAGACATACTTCATGATCTCCTACATTAGCTCCTTTTTGTCGTTGTTCTTGTATGTCTGGAAGAACACTGAAGAAAGTCCCAACAAATACGTGAAGTCACACCCACTGGTACTAATTCACTTCACTGCAATTTGCATACAGTAGAGCAATGCGGTATTAACAAGACTGAAATCAGTTTAGTACTAGCTTAAAAACAGTAACCAAGTCAGTCAATTGCATTCCTTATGAGAAGTCCCTCCAACAGTAAACCATGTTGCGAAAACACTTATGTTTTTGTTACTTTAGCTATATTGTTGGAGATCATGGCCAAAGAAAATTCGCTCTAGTTCAGCAGACAGACCATGTTTTACATCCTTTCTTGCCACATTTTCAGATTACAAGTGAATTTGAATATTATATTATCTGAAAGACATCTGTAGAACTTAGCAAGACAGACATCTAACATTTTCTTGTAAAAAAACCCACCAAACTCCATATTCACGTGACAGTAGCAAGTCAACAACTGATTTAAGCTGAAGCCACAAAAAATATAAACATTGACAGTCTTTTAAATAACTTAACAAAGCTTTCACAAACTTTAATATAAACAGGAGAGAAAAGACAACCCAGATACTGATAATGAGAAATAAGAAGCACTAGAACACTTTACAAAAGAGGAAAGAAAAAACAAAAACAAAACAAAAAACAAGACCTGCAGATATCAGACTGGCCACAGTAGAAACATCTAATGCTTTGGTATCGCCCTGGAAGTCATTAGAATTATTACTGCCAGCACCAGCAAAAGTGCCAGCAACAAACAGCTCATTATTTCCAGAAGTAGTAACAGAACTTCCTTTACTAGAAAAAAGGCTTTCCTAATTCATGCTAATTGATTCTAGAATAATCCTGAAACTCCTCAAAAATGTGTATGCCTGGTCACATTTCACAAACATCTGAGTCCAAGGGGGTTCACACACAGGCCTTCACAAACTTCACTGCTCTGAACAACTAGTGAGCACCTCTCGTAGACTGATGTAATTTCTCCATAAAGACAAGGACAGCATGGAAACTGTCAACAGCTCTCCTCATCTGTTCCATGGAGCAGAACCACAAGAAATTTAAAGTTTCTGCTTAACTAACACCACATTGTCACTCCACACTAGATTTTAAAACATTACTAGAATACATCTGCAACCAGACATAAGCAAATCTCAGTAAAATTCACAACTAGTAAAACTGGCTCACTTTGATGACATTTCAGCCACAAAAGACTGCATGCTCGTTTGCAGGACGCAATTACCCTCAACAGTTAACTTGTTACCAAATTGACACACCTACCCGTGCTGTGCTTCTGCTGATTCTGCTGGAGCTTTTATTCAATGAGTCACCAGTTCCCATTTTAGTTGTGAGCAACTGGACAGTCCACTTTAGCAACAATTTCAAAATCACATGGAATACACACTTAATTCTAAGCTGTGCTAAATGTACATAGGAATAGTAATAAAAAACAAACCTCTGGAAACATAATAATTCAAAAAATCTGAAGGGAGAAGTGCAGTTTCAGATTACCCAAGTTTAGTGATTAAGCAAGACTGCCTGGGTTTTATTCCGGACTATGACTCAAATTCAGAAAAGTCACAACTATGAAACATGTGCATACCTCACAAATGTGTAATCAGGACTAATTAGTTTTTTGAAGAGCTTTGAGATCCCCAGTTTGCAGACAGCTGGTAATGTCAAACACACCTTCAAAGATGTTTTCAAAACCCAAGCTAGTTGTTACTGGGTGTTTAATAAGCACAGCCTGAGATGTAGCTAAGAATTAGGCTAAACCAAGAAAATACAGCCAGTTTGGAATCAAAATGAAACCGGTATTACTGTAAGAATAACCATTCACCCTCAGAGCTCCTACTTCAAAGTTCCAGTAAACAGAATGATCTATGAAAAAAAATAAATCAGCAAATGCTTTCTACGTATTTGCCAAGAACATCAAATTCTAAAAATGTTGCAAAAGTATAATTACACAATATCATTTATTTTAAACAACTGCAGATACATAACAGATGCAAGTTGATACATATGAGAAATACTTTTAGTTGAACTGGACTGTGTGTTTCCCAAAGTCTGAAAAATGCTTATAATATTTAAAGTAACAGCACTTACATAAGAGGCACCATCTCAACCTCTGAATGCAAGTACTGCTCAGGTTAAAAAGCTGTATTTGTTCCCACATTCGACAAATTACAAACTAAGTCATAAGATGTAGGGCCAAACAGGTTGCTCAACTAATGGCAACAACAGTTGGCCCTTACAAAATTCTGTTATCATTAAGGAGAAGAAGCATTTGAATCACCTTCAACTTCTGCCTTGACATTACCATATCACAGTACTAAACTGTGCTAACCCCTTATTTTCCTTTTTGAGAGTAAACTGTACTATAGGTTTCTATCAAATAAAAGCAAAGTATGTTAAAACAAGCATTCAAATAATCTCATTCTGAACAACGGCTGAATAAATTAAAAGCTCCCTGAAGTGAGAGAACTGATAATAACTGAAATATCTGCTTTATTAAAAAGATCAGACCATAATTTTTACTACCTACATACAGATATCATTGGTACACCAAAGTCTGATCTGATAATGGCCATATCTTTTCAAAGTCAGTTAATCTAATTGCTTGAAAAGTTTGTAATTCAAATCTCTCACCTTCATACGCTTAAAAATAAAACCACTATAACAGAAAACTGTTTACTAAACTGTACTTGAAATCAAGTAGATTCTAGCTGGCTGAATTATTTTTTCTTTTTATTGGACTCCACAAAACTTAGAACTGGTCCCATTTCATTCTTTTATCAAAATACCCTTCAAGTGAGCAAGCTGGTTTGCCAATCTTAGCACAACCACCACTAGAACTATATGGAAAGTTTCTTTACTGATATAACTTTAGAGAACCAGCAACACGTCGTGTCAAGCAAGTTTAATAAAAACATGACTTGGGAAACACAATGCCAGAGAGTTCGCTGCAAAGATAAACGGATCAGAACACAGTTTGCTACAGGAAGAGCGCAGCAAGTAGACCCAAGTAATTTCATGCCGTCCCCACACGTGACAGCTCTGCCATGGTGTTTTAACCTATTGCTTCAGCCTGGGCTCTGACTGGACGCCTGTGAAACCACCAAGCGATCCCGGTCCGTCCTACTTCCTTCTTCTGGCCCCTTAATCACGCATACACACCCAGCTCCTGCGTGCTTATTAGAAGCTGCTAACGACTATCATATTTTCTCCGAGCTAGCCTTCATCTCGAGTCCTGATGTGGCCACGCACGGACGTGCCAACCTGTGGAAAAGCCGCCCGCACACCCCCGCCCCCCGGCCTCCCCGCAGCCGCCCGCCCGAGGCAGCTCCGCCAGGCCCCGTGCTCTCGGCGGGGGCGCCCGGGCCCGACCCCGGGACCCGCCTCGGCTTTCGGTTCCCGACGCGGAGGCGCCTCCCTCTCCCCTCCGCCGCCACGAGGCGCGGGCGGCCCCAGGCCGCGTGTCAGCAGCGGCGGCCCCGCCGCAAACTTCCCCCCGCGCGGCGACAAGTTTGGCCGCGTCCCGGCAGCACCGGCGCCGGCCCCGGGAGGGCAAAATGGATACGGGGCGGCGGCGGCACAGGCCGGGGGGAGGGGGGGCGGCCGCGCCGAGCCCTGGTGGGGGCGGGGGAGGAACATGGCTCCCGCCCCAGCTCTCCCCTCACGCCGCCTCGCCCGCCGATCCCCTCTCCCTCCCTCCTTCTCTCCCTCCCCCGCGGCCCGGCCCCGGCCCCTCACCGTCGGCGGGCTGCTGGAAGTTGACATAGGCGTAGCCGAGGGACCGGCGGGTGATCATGTCCCTGCAGACGCGGATGGAGAGGATGGGCCCGGCGGGGCTGAACTTCTCGTAGAGCATGGCCTCGGTCACGTCGGGATGCAGGTCCCCCACGTAGAGGGAGGCCATGGGGTAGCTGGGGGCGCTGGGGTTCATCCTGCCGCCGTCTCCCGGCGCGGGAGGGCAAGGGGAGGGCGCTGACGAGGCGAGGAGGCCGCGGCGGCCCGGCGGTCCGTGAGGGCAGCGGCCGGCGGTGGCGGCGCGGGGCGGGGGGCACGCCGGAGGCGGATTCGAAACTTAACGGCTGCGGGAGGCGGCTGCGCGGCGGCGGGGGCGCGGGGTCGGGCTCACTCTATGCCGGGCCTGGCGGAGCTGGCGGCAGCTGCTGGTCTCGGCGGGGTCGGGCTCGCTCTGTGTCTCCTCTCGGCTGCGCCGGGTCCGGGGGCTTCGCTTCACCGGGTTATTTTATATCAAACCGGCCGGTTGCAGAAGGTTGACGGGAGGTGGAAGAAGGGAAGATTTTTTTTTAAGGTTTTTTAGGATTTTTGGATTTTTTTTGGCTTTTTTATATTTTTAGTAATAAATGGTGCGGCGGGGCCGGGCCGGCGTGTCCGGTTTTTCGGAGCACACGCACTGCGCACACAGCTCCGNCCCGCGGCCCGGCCCCGGCCCCTCACCGTCGGCGGGCTGCTGGAAGTTGACATAGGCGTAGCCGAGGGACCGGCGGGTGATCATGTCCCTGCAGACCCGGATGGAGAGGACGGGCCCGGCGGGGCTGAACTTCTCGTAGAGCATGGCCTCCGTCACGTCGGGATGCAGGTCCCCCACGTAGAGGGAGGCCATGGGGTAGCTGGGGGCGCTGGGGTTCATCCTGCCGCCGTCTCCCGGCGCGGGAGGGCAAGGGGAGGGCGCTGACGAGGCGAGGAGGCCGCGGCGGCCCGGCGGTCCGTGAGGGCAGCGGCCGGCGGTGGCGGCGCGGGCGGGGGGCACGCCGGAGGCGGATTCGAAACTTAACGGCTGCGGGAGGCGGCTGCGCGGCGGCGGGGGCGCGGGGTCGGGCTCACTCTATGCCGGGCCTGGCGGAGCTGGCGGCAGCTGCTGGTCTCGGCGGGGTCGGGCTCGCTCTGTGTCTCCTCTCGGCTGCGCCGGGTCCGGGGGCTTCGCTTCACCGGGTTATTTTATATCAAACCGGCCGGTTGCAGAAGGTTGACGGGAGGTGGAAGAAGGGAAGATTTTTTTTTAAGGTTTTTTAGGATTTTTGGATTTTTTTTGGCTTTTTTATATTTTTAGTAATAAATGGTGCGGCGGGGCCGGGCCGGCGTGTCCGGTTGTCCGGAGCACACGCACTGCGCACACAGCTCCGACGGCGGCCGGGGGACAAGGGGGAGGCCGCCGCCCCGGCCGCGCACTATATATACCCGCCCCGCCCCCACCCGCCCCCACCGCTCCGCACGCCACGCACCGAGCGCGCGCACCGCGCAGGCGCCGCCGCGGGGGA
>VWYH01010051.1:2077072-2135195 GCA_013399365.1 Pampusana beccarii
GGGGTGAACGGCGGTGCGCGTGCGCCGCACCCGGCCACGCCCCGTCCCGCGCGCGCCTCGGGCTGCCCGTGCGGGGAGCGGGCCGGGCAAGGAAGGTCGCGTGCCGGCCGGAAGGGGATGGGCCCTTCCGGCGCATGCGCGGGAGCACCGTGTCCGCCCCGGGCGGTGTTTCCGTGCGGCGGGGCCTGCGGAGGCCGGTCTGGTGTGCCCGCCGTTCCGTGCGGGGCTTCCTGCCTGCCGCACCATGACGGGCGTCCTCCGCCCCCGTGGCGGCTGGACGGTGTCCCGCCACGCTTCTCAGCGCCGCGCCTGTGCCGGGGCGGGGGGGAGGGGGTGTGTCAGTGCTCGGGGCCGCGGCTGCGCTGTCAGCAGTGAGCGGGAGCTGTCCCTGCGGCGCGCAGGCCCGGGCCTCCCGCGGGAGTTTGTTTGTTTATTTGTTTTCCCCAGGCTTGACCCGGCGTTAGGTGACAGCACCTCCCGAGCGGGTGTGTTTGCACCAGCGTTCCGGAGCCGTGCGCTGCAGCTCCGGCGGTGCCTTTAACCAACCCCGAGCTGCGCAAACCAGAACTGCGCCTTCTCGGGGTGGCGGGTTGTGCTGAAGCAGTAAAAGGGTCGAGGAAAACCTAAAGTTGCATCTCCAGGAGGAGGATTCTCAATAAACTGCCAGAGTTGGTTTTAGCGGAAGCAATTTACGTTCTTCTCAAGTTGTTTCATAATTGTAATGTGTGTACTTGCTGTATTTTAAAACATTAAAGTTTTGGTTATAGATCGAATAGTATCGGGCATTAGCTCACCATCTTTTTGTAGTTTTTGCGTGTGTGAGGCATCTGCCGTTATAGGCGGTTTGGGGGGGTGATACAGGGCAATTATGTCCCGTTAGAAGCTTGTCAAGTGAGTATCAGGACTTGTGCCATATAAAGAATTTTTCAGAGAGAAGCAGCAATCCCGGGGAGTTTAGAAAGCCTGTGGCAAGAACATTACTGGTTTATTTTTAACTAGCATCTTATGCCCTAAAAAAGTGAAGCCTTTCACAAAAAAGGATTATTTTTTCTTTAAGAATTCTATGGTTTTCTATTAACAACTAATTAAATGTGTTTCAGATCCTTACAAAAGCATAGAACCAAACAAAATATCAAATGTGCTTCATTCCTGCTAAGCCAGTTAGTACAAACGTAAAGGAGGAAGCCAGATTTGCAGAAGTCTTGGAGATAACAGCTCTTTAGTGTAGTTTTTCTTCTCTGTGTGTGTGCTTTTTTGGTTGTTATTTTGTTTGGTTGGTTATTTTTTGTTTAGCATGTAGTTTCAACAGAAAGAGGAATACTTGCGTTTTTGTATCTTGTTTTATTTTTCTTTCACTGGTACTTGCCATCCCAGGTTTAAATAGAGCCATAGGAGGGAGTACTTGTGGAATTTTGCTGTCACATGTGAAGGATTCCACTTGCATTCAGCAGCTGCTGCGGTTTTACTGCCTCTTGTTGGAGGCCACCAAACCCACAGCAGAACCGGCATCTCCCCACTTGTTTCAGGGCACAGCATCACGTCTTCATTCAGCCCTGGTGTTTTAAACTGAGATACTGACTTTGCATGGGAAACCACTGGCAAGCGAAGGTGTCTTCTTCTGCTGGCCTTCTCCAGCAATGGTTACTGCTGTTGGATGAGTAAAGCAAACAGCCAAACTCAACATTATCTTATAGTGAGGTCTGATGTATTTGTTGAAATTTAAACTGTGATTTTTGTAGGAAAAAAGAAAAATCTAGTTTAAATACTGGTTTATAATGCCCTCTCTAGGATGTACTATTTAGTGTTCCTGTTTCTTCTCTTTCCCTTCCTTACTTGGGGTTCTGCTGCACATCTGTCCTCAGACTGTCCTTTTTCGTACTGCTGTTGCTTTTGCACTTCTCTGCCCTTGGCATCTGAGCGTATTCTCACATATTTCTTCTTGCCTAGGCGTGTTCTTGCTCTTTCATGTGAAGTCACTCTGTTTCTGTCAGCACTCCTGGATGATGGCAATAAAGAGCCCAGAGCATGGTGGAGCATTTCTTATCTCTGGCCAAATTAAAAAATAATAATAAAAAAATGCGAGTTTTGTGTGGCAGAGAGGGACTTTTCTGTGATCTTGCTTTTAGCCTCTTGACAACATATGACTTTAGAGTTTTCTAACACCAAATGCTATTAAAGCAGTAGAAATGCACTCTGAACCTTAGATGGCTAGCCAGCAAATGTCAAATTATTGTTCAAAAGCACTGGAGCTTTCTAATTAAGCATTTCTAGTGTTTCTTCTTTTGGCAAAATAACATGCTTCTTGCGTCTTGTCCTCATAGATTGCACTCATTTTGCTTTGAATTGAAGCCAGGATGTAACGGTTAGTAAAATTTTGCTGTCTGTTCCCCCCATACCCTGGTACTGTTGTGAAGTGTTAAACAGGAAATTTGGACATAATTTGTGAGAAGAAAAAGCTTCACAGTAGGAGGTAGGTATAGTTAGGTGATGGTGCCCAAAACAATTATCTTGTCCTGCTCCTCTAACAAATGTATGAAGTTTTCTTTTCAAGATGTGGCCTAAGTGTTTTAAGGCAGTATGAAAGAATGGGTTTGTGGTGGAGGCACAAAATTTGCATTAAGCTTTGGCTTCTGGTGCTGGCAAATTCTGCTAGTCATTTAGAATTAAATCTCATAAAGTACGTGGATGGTTGCATGCTTGGTTCTGCAGATTGCCCCTCCAGAACTGCAGTCCGGAGTCCCAGGTGAGGTTTCGGGTCTGGAAGGGATCCTGGCAGGAGAGCCCTTGTTGAGTGTTACCTGATATTCTCATTTGCGTCTCTCCAAGATCCATTTTAGATCTGCTGGTCCCAAGTGCCACATGGCAGGTGATAAAAGCTGCTATGGCACACTTGTCTCATGGGCTGGGCTTATCGCCCAGGCCCAGTGTGTGCCTTGTCATTGCAGGTGTTACACATGTGGCTGGGCCCAGATGTTGGTCCTCTTAACATAAATGGCTTTTTTTTTAAAAAAAAAAAACCTCAGGGAAGGAATTTAGCTGGAAGACATAACTCAATGTTTCCTTTGTCAGCTTGAGAGAATCTAAGCCAAACAGGAATTGAATGAGGGGTAATAATTCTTTAATTATAAATCTTTGTAGCATTTCACAATCCTGGTAAGATGACTTACCTGATGGACAGGTTGCCTCCTTCCAGTGAAATGTTAGTAGATCTACCAAATAGGAAAAAGAGCAAAGTTTAGACAGCATTTTTCAGTCACAGCAATTGATTAATATTTTAGACTACATGAATATGTATTTTCTAAACATAAGTTCTACCCAAGTTAAATAAAGATCTTTTGTAGCTTAAAGCTCTAAGTAGAAACAACATTTTTCTTTTGTGCTAATGGTATTATGATTTGTGAATGCAATTATTTTTTATTCTAGGTTATCATGGAAACAGGAAAGTTACTAAAATGTGTTCAGATTTCAATGTTTCCTCTCTGTTGCCTAGAAATTATGACTTTTTGATACACACTGTATTGCACTCCAGCTTTGTAGGTAGCTGCAGGAAGCATTTTTAAGTTGTATCTGAAAAATGCTAATTTCCAAGATCATTTTTTAAAATCAGCACAGCTGATGGTTGCTTTTAAAAAATAAAGTTTTATTGCTCAGAATACACATACTGTGCTTCTGTGTTGAGAAGCTGCATGATCTCTTTCACATCTCATCATTTTCCTTTTCTGTTTAGCTACAGAGCAATGCTGTGTGTTAAAGGAGTATTGTGAAAGCTAAAACCTTTATGGTCTGTGTGAAGAGATAACAGCGAACATGAACCTTTTGAAGGGGAGTGCCGGTTTCTTTAAACTGAGTGCTGAGCTGATATCACTGTTTGCTTTTGGCAGCCTACTTAGGCCAGATAGGCTTGTCAGTGCTAGGTAATCTCTTGAGCAGAGCCAATGCCAAATTCTGAGTCTTTAATAAAAATAAAAAGAAGAAAGGGAATAAAGCCTACATCAAGACCTCAGAGCTCTGTATTTTGAATTTTCTTGAACGTGGGCAAAAGCAGTTTTGCTTTCTTATTTTTGAGGCTATTTGACGAGTATCCTTCACTTATACAAAGAAGTGTATGTCTGTTTACTGAACTTGTGGAGAAGTCATTTTGACAACAAACGGGGAAAGAAGTGTCAGGCAGTCATGACATGGGAAAGGTAATAGTTAATTACTTTATAATGTGCCTGAAGAAAACAAAGCAGCAGGTTTGTGTGGTGGGATTGTTTTCTCTGATGCCAAGTACAGCTGGGGGAATGGGAAGGTACTGAGCTGAGTTTGGTCAGGAATATTACAGCATTTTTCGCCTCTGATCTCCACAGGAGTATGCTGTGTCTCCCCCTCCTCACTCTAAGAACTGGTTAAGTCTTAAGCCCTGGGAGATACTGTTGGAAAGATGGGTGGGCAAAGGAAGAGGCTGGGTGTGGAGCTCTCTGGGATGGTTCTGTCTGGAGGAGAGGGATGGTGCAGGAGGGGGACAGTCCCTGCCTGGCTGTCACCCTGTCTCCAGGTCTCCAGCTGGGTCTTGTCTGTCACTCTTTCTTCCTTCCCTGAGAATGAGCTTCGTGCTGCTCCATCCCTGTCCCTGATACAGCCACCTCCCCTCGGCCACATCCTCTGCTCCATTTCTCTCTCCTCCTCTGCCAGATACAGTCTACCCCCCTCACTTAGAAACCACCAAATTAAGGTATTGTCAAAAACAGATTAATGTTTCTCTCTCCCTCTGCCCTTTTACTGGCTAGAATGAGAGTGGCTTTGTCTGAAGCTTTCTCCCTTCATCAGTTTCTTCCTTAAGAGCCGAAGTACTCAGAGCAAAAACATTTGAGTATCATGCTGCTCTTCCTGAGTGTCCTCGAAGTGCCACACAGTGACTTGGGTTGTATGCTTGGGGAAACAGAGTTACTGCCATATTTCTAGATAATGACAGATTGTAGACTGTTAAAGATGCAGAATTCGGGGGTTTGGGGAGGGGGGAGGAGGAAGACATGGGAAGGAAGCGTGGTAAGTGTCCTAGTCTGTTCTCTCCCCAGGTGAGAACATTGTATCATCCTGACCAAGATTTTTCAAGCTTTTTCATAGAAATCCTCCAAGGATGGCAATTCAATAATCTCAAAGTCAGTCTATCCTAGGGCCTTACTCCTTAACTTGGAAATTATTTTCCTAATGTCTGACCCAAGTTCTCATTTTTGTAGTTCCTTCTTGTTCTGTCCCCAGTGGAAGGGCAGAAAGTTTTGTCCTTCTCCTCTCCTTTCCATTTCCCCCCCGCCGCCCTCCAACTACTTTTCTCCCAACAAAGCCATATCTCTCTTGCACGGTATGCATTGGAAAGTGTTCATGCTGCTCTTGTGGTGCTGTCTTAATGAGTGGGTCAGACTGGAGTGAGCTCCGGCATGAACAAGTAATCTGTTTTGGATGGACGTTGCTAAATTAGCACGTACATGTGACAGTGATTTTTGTGCCAGCATGTGCCAACCTGCTGCTCTCTATTCTGGAGCAGGTTGCTGTTGCTCTGTCATGTGCACACCGTGTGCACAATGGCCTGCCAGTCCTTTCATGTCGTGGGGATTTTGTCTGTATATTCCTTTTGCGAAAGGCTCATGGCAGTAGCATAAGCGTGTGTTGCCTGAGAGAAAACGTGGACTTCACTGCACAAGCTACAGTTCATTCATTTGCCACGAGAACCAGCAGGACCAAATCACAAGGGATGCTTTGGCCAATTTTTCTGCATAAAGTCATTTAGCTGTTCAGTATGACTTGAGATTGCCCACATGCAGGATATATTTCTGTGTTTCTTACTCCATGAATGTTGCTTTCCACTAAACTTTTCTCACAGGTCTCATTTCAGGCCCTTTGACCATTTCATAGTAGTCCTGCCACCTTTGAATCAGTAGCCTGGCATCTTCTAACGCAGTGCCAAAACCTGGCTGTCTCTGACATGCCAACCTGCAGCTCCTCCAGCACAGCCCTGCAGGCTCTGGCAGCCCAGAACTAATTATCTCAACTCACGTGGTGAGCCAAAGAAAAGTGCAAGGACCGTTTGAAGACGAAGTACAGAGAGGAAAACCAAAAGGCAAATGGAAACTGAAGTAGAATATGATTCACAGACCTGATGAAACTGAGCCAGGGAGAAGACAGAGAGGGGCAGGGTGGCTGCCAGGGTGGAGGGGCTGGACTAAGCTCTGTGCATGGCTGTGCAGTTCCTCCTGCTGCCCATGGGTGGGTCTGCGGCGGCAGCATGGGGTGGCAAGGACGTCTGCTGAGGCAGGTGTGTGTGGGGCATGGAGACGCAGCTCAAGCACAGCATGAGGAGTTGGCTGGTGATGCTAAGCCCTTGTGGGACCCTCAAAATGAGAATAATGCTTGAATGAACTCCTACAGAGTCTGTGCTGGCTTGGTTGAACTCTTACTCTTCACCCTGGTCCATGCATATCAGCCCCACGATGCTGCATTCACCTCAGAACCTTGCAGACCTGCTTGCCAGGCTCCCTTCTCTCACTGCCAGCACAGTTTCTGTGCTGCACCCACATTTCCAGGGTGACTTGAAATGGTTATATCAGTTGCAGGAGGGTCTGGGCAAACATCTTCTGCGGAGCTGGACACAAGACCTGAGATCTGAGGCAGGGGTAGAGCTGGTGCCCAGAGAGAAGTTGCTCTGTGTTTGAAGGAAGCTCGTGACTCAGGATAAAGGGGCAGGTGGAGAGCAAGAAGGAACAGATGGTGAAACCTCCAAATTAGCTGTATGAAGTGCCATGAAACCTGCATAAAGCCTGCTAGTATGAAATTAAACCATCATCATTGTTTGGATCCACCATGAAGAGCTTATATCAGTGAGCACTTCATGTCACACACTGCTTTTAACCCAATTTTAGGACATTACAGCTCCATTTATTGTATCACCAAACTGTGGCTCTCACTAGTGAAAGGTGACAGACAGCTTGCCTATAGTAGGACGTGGGCTTTCTGGCCAAATCTCACCCTGGTCCCCTCACCACTGGTGCCACAGCAGAGCTTTTTCTCTCAGTTCAAAGGGATTGTACTGCAATTAATAACTGCTTTATAATAATGCTCATACCTGTAAGAGGTGGGAAGTAGGGTACTGCCATTGGTATATATCGTAGTAACTGTTCAGTTGTGTTTTGTGGTGTCTGTGGATTCCAGTGCATTTTGGGTTACAGTCAGAACCTGACATGGCCGAACCTGGTGGTTTTGGAGAAGACAGGGAGTATGGCCCTGCCTGGCCATCCTTTAGAGGGCACTGACTGACCATTTGTGGTTCCACCAGCAGCTGACAATACCCAGAGACTTGCTGCCGCTGTGAGAAGGACCATTGCCCTTTGCTGCTCCTTCCTGCCCTTGTCCTCACGGCTTTCTCGTGTTTTCTAGCCCATGCAGTCCTGACCACTTCCATATTAAGAACTGGCTGGTTGTAGGGTTTGGTTAGTTGTGGTGTTGTTTGGTGTTGTGGTTTGGTTTTGTTTGTTTGTTGTTTTTTTTTTTTCTAGTGAGTTAGTTCCAGATGTTTTAGTGACTTAAATCTGCTGAAGAGTCAGAGCTGACACAAGATAAGAAGCAGGGTGCAGGGTACAGGTTACGTGGCCAGGAACAAAGGGAGATTGTTCCAGTGCTGATAAAATATTAATTGGCCTCATGGCCTCCTGTGAAATTACTCCTTTGCAGCACAGTTCTGGAGGAGTAATTAGCGATAATTGTTTGCTCACCCTGTTTTACCAAAAAAGGCGGAGAATGTAAGGGAAGGAGACAGGTGAAAGGGCTAAGTGTTGGCAAAAGGCCTGCGGAGAGATCAGGAGGGACTTAAGACCCTGGGGCTGGGAAGTGATCTGATGGGAAGAGGACTTCAGTGATGCCCAGAGAGGGTGAGCAGACCCTTCTTCAGAGCCAGGGGAATTTGACCAAGAGCCAGAAGAGTTGCCTGGGGCAGGATTTAACATCTAGCATGTTTGGCTCCTGTCCGCTTTCTCCTGACAGAAGGGCAGGGCCCAGCTGGTGTGGAAAAGAGATGGTGGGTGTCTGGCTAAGCACCTCAGCCTCTCTGATGGCCCAAATCTACCTCCCGCTGCTGTGTTACACAAAGCACACTTCACTTTTGTGTCTTGCAAGGGCATCAATTTAGACTTGCAGAGCTGTCTCCGTCCCTCTTGCCAGATTAGCTTCTTTCCCCTTGGGTTTTGTACTAGTCTGCAAAGAAACCAAGTCAGTGAGTGGAGGAAGGGAGAGCTGGTCTGGAAATGGAGCATGAACTCTCCTACCCACTGAGGTGACCACAGGGTGATCCTTGGCCCCTCAACAGATTCTCCTCCCAGCTGAGAGGGACTCTGCTCCCCCTCGTATGGGAGTCAAACCAGTCCAGTCACCTGCAGCCCCAAAGGGCAGGTAACAATGCCAGGTAACGCACAAATTAGCTAATGATGTAGCACTGTACAAATGTGACTGCTTAAAATGAAAGGTGAACCATTAAATGGCCAGCGATTCTTAACTGGAGTAGCATGAGTGCAGTTACACCCAAAGAGAGAGGAAAATGAAATAGAAACAGCAACTAAAAATGTCATTGAAAAAACAATCCAAAGAAGTATTGTATGCACATAAGAAAATGCACTTTTTGTGCACTGCAAGCTGCCGCTTTTTGACAGCATCAGGAAACACGCTGTTGGACAGATAAAACCAGGCTCCCAACTTCCCCTGGGCTGCCAGCGATGCCGCTGCTGGGCCAGAGGCAGATGGTGGCACGGCCACCCCAGCTGTGCCCATGTGCTGAGTGACATGTCGTCTGCCATCGAACCAAGCCCCTGCCAGGTGAGCTCAGACTCCTTTTCCATGGACAGGGTCACTGATACAGGTCTCTTTCTCTCTCTTCTGCGGCCAGCCACTGATTGTCAGGAAGTTTGTAGGAACTCCAGTATATTTGAGGTATCTCGGCTAAATTTGATCAATTTGATCATGTTTACCTGGGGATACTGGGGGAAAAAAAAAAGCAGATAGGCCTTGGGATTATACAAGTCTTTATGAAATGCAGACTAAAAATTAATCCAGAGCTCAGGAAAGTGGCGAGTGGCTCTGGCTGTTGCAGGGTACCAGTGACTGAGCCATGTAGATGAGCTTCGAGTCACAGAGATACCCAACACCTTTGCCAAACGTGCCGCAGAGCTGGGCGCGCAGCACGCAGGGCTGTCCAGCCAGCACAAGGACAGCAGCCCCGGTGCAGACCTTCACCTGGTGGGAACCCACTGCTGCCATCTTCCCCTGCTTTCGGGGCTGTGCCCTTTGCGAGGTGCGAAGGTCTTCCCCAGGTCAGATGCCTCGGTGCTGACAGCAGGGATGCTCGGGTACTTCAGAGGACTTGAGTGTGAAAGTCTTTGATTTGGATAGGCAGAAATGCAGAGGCAAACAACAGGACTTTGATAGTCACAAGGATCTGGCTTACATGTGGATATAGACTGGTTTCTACTAGGTCGTATTTTTTTTTTCCCAGGTATTTTTCTCCATAAGAACAATCCTGTTTCATCCAGCTGCACCTTCCAGCTCTGCTGCTGACATTCTTTGCCCATGGTGCACACTGCATGGGCATGAACGAACAGGTATCAGTATGGCACGCTGGCAGGGATCTGCAGTAAACACTGAGTGGAGTGATCCAAAATCATCTTACGTACCATGTTAGCAAAGTACAAAGCCCGAGGGTGCTGATGCTGGCATAGCTGAACAGGGAGGCCTGGGCAAGCTCTAACTCCTCCGTGTCTTTTCCGACAGCGCTGCCCTGTGGGGCTCGCGCTGGGTTTTGTTCAGCAGTCCCCGTGCTCCCTGGTGCTGCAGCTGGCTCTGTGTGGCAGCGGCACAGCCGCCCTGGGGTGAAAAGGAGTTTAACAGCAACCTCTGTGTCCTGCCACAGTGCCACTGCAGCCAGGTACTGGCCTTCGAAACCAAGTTATTGCTGTTTAGCTGTTTTGCTTAAAAGCAATCCCCCTCCTCAGTTTCATAAAACCTGGCTTAACAGCTCAGACTTAACAGCTCCATTTCTCCAGAGGGGCGCAGCCAAGATGTTGCCAGGTTTTAATCCAAAACCTCTCCAAATCCACATAGAATTCATCACAAAAATTGTCATAGAAACTAAGGAGAATGGCTCCTTAGGAGAAATATCTGCAGCTGCCCTTGGACTATGGGAATGTGGAGCTGAAAAACAGGGATGGCTTCCCAGGGCTCTTCATTCTCACTTTCTAAGTAATCCTGTCCATTTTGAGAGTGAAAACAATCCTATATTCTGCTCCAGAAGGAGCAACCCCAGTGAGGCACGAGTGTCCCAACACAAGCTACAGCACAGGAAGCTCTGCTGCTAATTAGCTTTGGCTTTTCTTATTTTCTGTATAATTCTGCTTGTTTACCCCATCTTCACTTCTTCATGATAGATGAAGCCTTCTGCCACTGTAGCAAAATGGTGGCTGAGGCTGGAGCACCCTGATGAAAGGCTTTATCGTCTGCATTTTGTTATTGTGGAAAGGGATTTACCTCCGCACTGTACCCAATGTCCAGTTACTCGTATGTGTCCCGCATCTCAGCACTTCGATTTTCCTGCCTATCCCCTTTCCACCTTTGTTCTTATTACAGGGCCCTCATGAAAGCCAGCATTTTTATAACCAGGTTTTACCCACCAATTCCCGCTGCTGGGGAGCAAACAGAGGCCCTGACACGTATCGCTTGGTTTATCAGAAAGCCAGGTTGTGTGGTGAGAAACCACAGAAGGCAGGAATACACAACTGGTTGTACAACTCCCTTCCCTGAAGGAAAGAGTTTGCCGTTACCCTAAACAGAGCAAGTCGGAGCAGCCAGGTGCCCTGCATCCCTCCTCCCTGCCATCCTCCGGCTGCACCACGGGGGAAGACAACGTGGGGAAGGAGATTTCCTGGGGATGCTGAGTCCTGGCTGAGGCAACAGGCACATGGTGCAGCCGGGGCATTGGGACCTCTCCAAGCACCTCTGAGCAACCTGCAGGAACTCTTAGGTGCCAGCCCAAGGGCCACCGGGAGAGGCGAGCCCAGCTGCCCAGGGAGAGCAGGGCAGCCGTCAGCAGGTGAACCCCTCGCTCAGCTCACTGCCAGCTGCTGCTGGTGGGGCTCTCTACAGCCTCCCCTTCCTCCCCGTGCGCTGCCCACACCACAGGCATCCGCAGATCACTTCTCTTCATCCTCCTTTTCGTATTTGCAAGGTGGTCAGAAGAAAAGCCCCACCCAAGGGTTTCCTGTTCTCTGAGCTACTTTTTTTTTTTTTTTTTTTTAAATTACATTATGTCTTTATTGGGTTGTCTCTCAACTTCCTGCCAGATTCCTGCTTGTTCACTTGGGCTATTTGGAGCCCCTTGGTTGCTGCCGCACTCTCTGCTGACGCAGAGGTTTGTGGCCAGGACGTGGTTGCAAAACACGAGCCACCAACTCTCGGAGCCTGGTGTGGCTTCCCGTGCCCCAGCCCTCCACCTGCAAGCAGCTGCTGGGCCAGTGGTTTTCAGCCACAGCCTGTTTTTAAAGCGTTTCCTATTGTCATTGTGGAGATTCTGCGTCACTGAGAAAACCAGCTTTGAAGACAAAATGGGAACAGAGGGGTCCAAGCTTGGTCTTGTATTTGGTGCAGAACATCATGCTTTCCACCAAAGGGCTGGAGTACATACTGCCTCATTGTGCTGGTCATAAACTGGAGTGTGCCAGGCATCTCACCCAGGGGTTGTTGCCATGCTGACCATCAGCAGGTGTCACAGCTAACATGTCAGCAAGGTCATCTGTTGGAAATAAGCTGTGCCCTGTATTTTTGGCCCAGTTAGACTTTCTTTTCTGGAGTGGCAGATGGCCAGCTGGCACTGTGATGCCCAGGCCCTGCTGTAAGTGGAGGGGACACTGCGGGAGTCCTGCTGGGATGTGCAACTGCTCCACATGCCCGTGGCTTCGGTGGGATGGAGGAGATTCACTCAGCGCTTTTCACTCGATCCATGAGATAAGGTCCTCGTGCCCCGCGCAGGCAGCCTTCACATGGGGTGGGTAGGTGAAGTTTGCCTCGGTTTTGGAGCCACGGCTGAGTATCTTGGCTAAATACGGATCTTAGGCTAGGGACAGAATCTGAAGCAGTCGAGTTAAGTTAGCAAGTTCCATCCCACCTGCTGAGCTTGGCCTGACTCTGAACAAGGTAACATTTGTGATTACCGAAGCTCCCAAGTCGTTGTCAGTCAGCTGAGCCATCGGTTGGGACTGATCTGCTGCCCATGCTCCCAGTGATGTGTGCTGGTCTGAAACCCAAAAGAAAGTGGAATCCTGTTGCAACCACTCCGGAATACCAGGCTGGTTCTGGGGTGGGGTCTGTGTCTGTCCCATATCGTGAGGGTCGTGCAATTAAATGCTCGTATACATCCATGTCTCCAGCATCTTTGAAAAAATATGCAAGCAAGAGGATTGTGCACAGGCTGTTTCCTTCACTGTTCTCCATAACATAGTTACACTCTTAATGGAGCCCTCCTGATAGAAATTAATAATGATATTCCCCATTCCCAGCTGTGACCCGAGAGCCAGCCTACAGCTCCTCTCCTGGCTCTCCTCCTGCCTTTCTTTGGTCCAATATCATAGTAGTGGCACAAAGCCTTTCTCCCTGCTGTGAACAGGGATTATCGCAGCCAAGGGTGCGTTTTACACCGTCATCTCAAGCATCAGGACAACCAGTTAAAAACAAGTACCATCTCCTGACTCTTCCCCTTGCGCCTTTCAGCTAGTTGCACTGAGAAAATCCGTGTTTCCTAACAAAAGAGCCTTGTTCTCCGCTGCTGTTTCGCCTACGATCGGGTGTCAGGGATTCGCCTGCCTGCTGTGTCCCCATCAGCGCTCGGCTCGGGGCTGCCTGACGGAGCGGGGAGAGCTGACGGGGATTTTCCGTCTGCCTGCTGTCCCTGCCCTGGGACGTCACTGCGGACGGGAGCCAGGAAGGGGTGGCCAGAGACAGCAGTGCCAAGGTGCAACTCCCAGGCATTACCACTGCTGCTATTTGTAATTTCTCCTGTCTGTGCCATGTCAATGAGATAATAGGATAGCTGGCTTGCCAGGCAAGCTGTGCTTTTTATCACTAATATCTCTTGCTTTGTCATTGTTTTCTTGCTTTAATAGGAAGCCCCTCCCCCCCCCCCTTTTTAATGAAATGCCTCACTAATTCCTGTAAATAAGAAGGGTGAGGCACATACTGGAGCAACGTAACGTTTGCAGTGAAAATCAGTGTTACAGACCAAAGGTGTATCAAATGGGAACTGGCTGTAATTCACTGCTTCATCACTCTGAAGAACCATATCCAGCGATTGCATTATTTGCCGCCTGCTGGCTTCTCCTTCATGGCTTGCTGGTGGCCTGATCTGGAAGGTGCTGGCCTCCTATGCTGACTTCTGTGGGAATCTCCATGTGCTGTGTACGGGGCATGTCGCCACTTTGCTGGACCGAGGCTGGAGCGCTCAGTGCACTGTATGACAGGTAGACCCGTCTAGTAATTAGTTTCTCTGGCAGCAACAAGGATCAAAACACTTCTCTAGTACCAGTACAGCCAGTACTTTAGCCTGAATCTAACCCACATTTATTTGACAGGCTGAATTCAAGCTGCCAGTTACAAGCCTACAACATGAGAGGTCCTTTCTCTCAGAAGTTGCAGAATCCTCCCTACAGACCTGAGCAGCTCATCCCCCCAAAACAGTGTGGGGTGGGAAGTTACATTTGGGGAATGTGACTTAAAATGGAGTTTAAGAAAGATATCTCTCCCAACTTTTTGTCCCTTGATGTCTCACTCTTAGGTGACCACAGCAATCCAGAACAGCTTATTTTATGTGAAACAGTGGATTGCTCCTTCCTTGAGCTCTCCTTCATGCTCTGCTTTTTAGACAGTTAATTGCCAACTCCGTCTGGTGAGCAACAAGTCGATGGCACACAGATCTGAGATCACAGCCTTTACCACTTCTCTGGCTTCCTCCCTGCTGCGTCGCACCCTGAAGAGGTTTTAAAAATAAGGTAACAGCAGAACAGAGAAGGCTGTCCAGAACTGCTGATCTCCTTTTGCTGACCCCTAAATGATCGTGTCCTGCAACCCTCATGGAGCAAGGGAGGATGCCACCGCACCTTTTAGCTCCCTTTATTTTCCTGGCAGCACTGCGTCTCTGCCGGGGGCGGTGTGGGGAGAGGAGTGTCTCTTGGGATCCTGCCATCCCCTTTCTTGTGGCCTCTTCGGGCATCTTCCTCCTGTCTTAAAATGCACGAAACTGTGGCATTTGAGGCCAGCCTCTTCTCTGAACTGTGTGGTATCCTGGAGGGACGTCTGAGATTGCTCCCAGTTGGAGGGGAATAACTGAATCAGAAAGCCTCATCCTGCTCCCACAGCCCAGTGGTTCATCCCCTGGGTATGTCCCCCAGGTACGGCCCCCGGGGCATGTCCCCAGGGCATGTCCCCTCTCTCTGCAGGCTTCCAGTGATGCGCAGGGCGGCTGTGCCCCGAGCCGGCTCCGGGCTGGGCGCAGGCAGAGCAGAGCCGCGTTGGGGCTGCCGTGGCGGGCGAGGGGAGCGCGGCTGCGGGGGGTCTGGCTGGCTGGAGCTGCCTTTCGAGCGCTGCCGGCTGCGTCTCCATCCCGCACTGCCAGGGATGAGAGAGGACAAGGCGTGCGAGAGCCAAGGCAGCCCGTCTCTGGGCGCTGAGGGGGCCGGGGCGGCACTGTGTTCGTGCCCGTAATCCCACTATCAGTTTGTGGCTGGTGACTAAATAATCCCGAGTCAATTTTTAACTTTCCCAGCACGAGCTCCTTTTTCAGCAAGATGACGTGACCTGCTGGGAGGCTCAGGCGCTGACGAAGCGGCCGTCTTGCTGGATTTCCCCTCCTGCTGCTGATGGAAACCACCGCTTCCTTCCCCGCCCCGCTGCAGCCCCCCTGCCCGTTCCCTGGGGCAGCCAGGCACCCGCTGCCCTCCCCAGTGCTCCTGCAGCCCTGGGCAGGAATACTAGGTCACCATATCGGTTTTGTGCTCCTGATCCCTCACAACCCCAGGGGAAGGATGATGGAAAAAACTGTCCTGGGCGGTACATACTAAACGCTCCGAGAGGCCTCGGTTCAGCATGAGGTCAGGGAAGAGGGTTTCAAGGCTCTTGACAACTCACGGCCACCACAGCTGAGCGACACTTGGGCACTGTCACTGTCGGCCTCTCTGCAGGCAGAGGTGCCAGAGTAATCGGTAGGCACGTGGCCACCCCGCGTCACACGGAAACCATGATTTCTTGTTACGCTGGGCAACGTGCCCAGCTGCTTCTGAAAGGTGGCTTTCTGCAGGCAAATACATTACATGTACTGCATTGAGGCGGAGTGGTGCTGCCTCTCTTTTTCCAAGCAGTGGGGGTGAGTTCCAATCAATCAATTAGCACCGATTAACCAGGAGGAAGAGGAAAGCTGGCTCAGGTAACATAACCCTGGTGCTGCTCAGTCACAGCCCCAGACACAGGGGGTAAGCTGCTCCTGGATGCTTTTACATAGGGACTAAGCACGAAAGCATCAGGGCTGGCAAGCGGTGTCCTGGAGGAGAATGGGGTGGAGAGCAGGGGTGCGGGGGACAGGGTCAGTGGGGAAGGTCACCTGATGGGGAGCTGGCTTGCGGGGCCGCCTTTGGGATGTACCTGATCTCAGTGCTCCCTGGTTATCAGACATTTGTACTTTATCACTTTAATTCCTGTTTTTCGGCAATCTGACCTGCACAGCAGCAAAGGCAGTGCTGCAGCAGCCTCAGCTTTGCTTGGTTGTTTTCAGTGCAGCGTTGCAAGCAGGCCCCAGAGGTGCCTGGCTGCAGTGCAAAACCCTGGGGGTTCCACACCTCAACTCCTCAGCCTGCCTCCCAGCAATCACACTTGCCTCTGCAGGTCCAACCCCATCTGTTGAGAGGAATCTGATCTGCTTTGTGATAAACTAAGGGCTGGGGATGTGGGTTTATTCAGCAGGGAGCTTTGATGTCTTTTATCTGGTTGAAATTGATGGTGTTGCTGGTGGGAAGCACCGGCTGCATGTGTGAATGGGACCCATGCACACTCCTGAAGAGACTCATGAAGGAGTATGGGCAAATCCACGGTCTCCCCAAATGGACAGGCCTCCAAGAATCGAATTTTTATCCTTCACACCCCAAGTCTTGAGCACAGCAGCAGGTCCTCAGCTCAGAGCTTACTCACAGGACATGTATTTGAGCCCTTCAAGTCCTTGCTAAAGTCTTAACCTTGCAAGGCAAAGGCAGAGACAGAGCTTGAAAAAGTGTCTTTCCTCTACTGGTGGGATCTTAAGTGGATTCAGCATTCATGAGGTTGCACCTGAAGGACTGTGTCCAGTCTTGGGGTCTGTGGGGCAAGAGGGAGACTGAGGGACAGGAGTGTATCCCTTGGAGGCCATGGACATGGTTCTGGAGCTGGAGAGCAGGATGTAGCAGGAGAGGCTGCAAGAGCCAGCGATTTCCAGCCTGGAGATGAGAAGGCCAAGCCGGCTATGGCTGCTTCCAAGGAGAGCACAGAGAAGGTGGAGCTCAGAGGTACGTGGAGAAGAGGCAAGGGACACAAATTGTGGCAAGATAAATTCTGATTTCATACAGGGAAAAAATGTCTCATGATGAGAGTGGTCCAACACTGGAAGGGGCTGCCCTGATCCATCCTAGGAGAGACTCAAGACTCCACTGAGCAAGGCCTTGTGCAACCTGGTCTAGCTTTGGTGTTGTTCGTGCCTTTAGTGGGCACAGATGACATCCAGTGGTCCCTGAATTAATGTGAGTTTTCACAAGTCTCAGCTGTGCTGGGTGCTGAGTTCTCTGAGCATCACCACCCTCACAGCAGTTCTCAGTGCCTTGGTGGTTCCTCTGGACTGGAGGTTGTGGAGATGTCTCATTCCTCTTGGCCTGGGGGAGTGGGGAGACGAGAAACAGAAATTCTGGTTTACCCCTCTGGTCAGAGCCAGACCAACTGTTCAGGTATAGAAGAGAGGATTTGCAATGGCCAACAACTGCAAAAAGCTAAATTAAACACAGCTGGTTTGTGTTAGAGATTGGGTGAGAAAGGATGGAAAGGAATAACCTGGCATCTCTTCTGCAGTGCTTTACAAACAGTACCAAAGGGCTTAGTTTTTGTTGTTGTTCCAGGGCCGGCGTTTTTAACACAATATTTTGTCGCTTCATCATTAGTGAGAGCAGGACTTTCAGCTACTCTTGAGCTCGGAGAGACTTCTCAGCCCTCCTGCCTGCAGCAGGAGCTGCTGTGCCCGGCAGAGGAGCCGGAGACAGCCCCACACGGCCCTTCCCTCCCCAGCGGGCCAGGGTACGGCTGCTGCGAAGCTGGGAAGAACAACATGGTGTGTTTGCTACAGTATTTTAAGCATGAAGAGATACCAGGCTAAGATTATCTTCTGTGTGGATGTGAACAGATGAAACATGGTGTAATTTATGATTCTTATGTTAAAATTGCAATGCTTGAGCTGCTGAGGTGGCTGAGGGGTGAATGTCAGCAGCAGTCTGCAGGTTGGATTGCTGCGGGTGTTGAAATTTGAGGGATGCTCGAGGGCAGGTTCCTCTTGTTCCTCAGATCTGTGTGGCATTTGGTGAGGTTTACGTGGAGATGAATGTCTTGCCCTCTCTTTTCGGTGGGAGAGTTTGTCCTGGGCTTCTCCAGGAGCAGTGTGGGGAGATGCTGGTGGGGACGGAGAGCAGGTTGCCAGAACAGTTCTTTTAGTGCCGTGTATGCCTCTGTCAGCCTAGCGAAAGCCTAATAGTTAGGATTGCCATTATCTTTATTTTTAATTATGAGGAAGCACTGTATTTTAGAGGGCAAAAGTAACCCTGTAATTACCTTGTACGATTATTCAGTTATTAGCTGGTCTCTGATGCTGCAGACACCCAGGAGCCTTGGCAGGCTGGCACAGCACTGTGTGGGCTGGATGGGACCCCTGGGAAAACCCTCCTGTCCCCTCACCCAGATCGTGCGCGGGCCCCGCGGGGATGAGGGCAACACAAGAACCTCTGGCAGTGAGTGAGGCTCTGACCGTGCTGACACCAGGAGCAGGCTCATGCCTTGGGGCACTGCTGAGCACTGCGATGCACAGCAATGTGCAAACTGTTGAGTAGCATCAGCCAAGAAACTAATGTGTCTTAAAGCCAAATTACTTAAGAAAGGAAGAGCGGAGGAGGGCAGAAGGCTGCTGCGTGCAGCCCTGTGCTTCTCAGCCATCCACCATGTGCTGGTGCACGGGGTTGTTCCTCCCAGGGGCAGGAGGAGGCTTTCCCTCTGCCCAGGCAGGTCTCAGCCCTGCTGCCTCGCTCCAGTCTGAAGGACGGAAGAGTTTACGTGGTTGCTGTGGTGAGAACCAAACAGCCCGGTGTCAACCCAGCACCCTGCGGGCTCACAGCCGTGCTTAAAACTTGCTGGATGGGCTACTTTTTCCTTCTGCTGACAAGCCCTGGGCAGATGGGAAGCCTGTTCTCAGCTCAGGCTGCGCCACTGCCTGCGCCCCACACCCTGCCGGGCTCACCGGAGGTCTCTCGTCCTCCCTCTCACCCCCGCCAGGTTTGCTGCTTTAGCTGAGCCGTTCCAAGGCTGCCTGGTATTTCAGTCACTGAAGCAATTAGTAACTGATTTATATAACATCTCGTGTGGCTGTGGGGTCTTCACAGAGATGCAGCTGCGAAGAAATACACTACTGGCAGAACAAGAAAAAGCTGCCAAAAAACTGCCCCTCAGCTAACTGTGGGACTCGCATTGCCAGGACAGGCACCACTCCGCTGTCTTGCAGCAGCATCCGCACCCATGTGCTGCAGCTCTGCTCTGCAGGTGAGGCCCCGGCAACCATGTTCGCCCAAGCTCTGTCCTTAGAAAGGAGCTTCTGGTCTCCCCTGTTTCCCCAGGGCTCAGCACACGGTGTTTCCTCACGCAGGGCCCATTCCTGGCGTTACATCCCAGCACCAGCAGTGCATCCCCTGCGCCGCCTGCTGCACTGGGCCCAGCAGGTGCCCGAGGCTGTGTCACCAGGCCAGCTGCCTTTCAGCAGAAGGTGGGTGCTGCTGGCTCTTGCTCTGCTCCTGGCTCCCTGCAGAGACCTCGGTGCCATCGCTCACCTCTGGTCAGGGGCACTCGTGGTGGGGCAGGAGGGATGTTCTCCTCATGCGCGCACAGGCAAAGCTGGGCAGGGCAATGCTGGGACACTGGGTCCCACAGCGCTCCCCGACTGTCCTGGGGCTGAAGCCCCAAGCTTGGATGGGTTATTTTGGGCACGTGTGACCCAACGTCCTGGTGCAGGAACAGAAACCCCCGAGTTCAGCAGTGGAAGGCGGGAAGGCTGAGCAGCGGTGCCAGCTCCCCTCTCAGCAGCTGTGAGGTCTAAGTAGGAAATAACAAAGAAATGCTTGCAAAATAAAAATGCTTTTGATGTGAACAGAAATGTTTATAATAATCTGGATTTTTTTTCATGTAGATAAGGCTCAGAAAATGTATTTTGTCACAGCGACATGCAGTGAGCTCTAATAGGTGTACCCATTCCAGGATAAAAGGAACAGAAGCCGCTCACTTGATGAACCTGAGAGCTTTCTTAGAATTACAAAAGGAATAAATGATCTTAATCATATTAACTCCTGGGTGGTCGCCTGAATCTTTGTGAGCAGTATTCATCACATCCCGAACGGTGTAGTTTTAAGCCTGCACAAAAGACAACTTCACACGATCTCACGCTCTCTTTATCAGTGGTGTAAGTTATCGCTGACACCCAAAAGGCACTTTTGGATTTAATTCCAATATGAGCACATTTAGTTCAGCAAACCTCAGTGCAGGACGACGACGGCTGCTCTCGCGGGTGCAGGAGCGCCCTGCGGCACCCGCACATCCCCGCAGCCTCCCCGGGCCTCCCCCACGGCCTCGGTGCACAGAGCATCTTCCCACCGGTGTCTCGGAGAGGGTCCGGTGGCTGACAGCCGGTGAGAGGAGAGCAGGGGCTGCAGGAGCAGGGGTGCTCGCTCTGCTGTGCAAACGACTGACCAGGAGCCACGGATCCCCCTCACACCTGCAGGCACTGACCGCGACGTTGCTCCTTCAAGCCCTTCCTGCCCAAAGCCAGGGCAGCTCGGCATCTTCCAAGCAGCTGCAGTCAGGACATCAGGTATTGAGGCTACTGTATGGTCATGTTTATAAAGAATGAAAACCAACGTCTAGATTGTACCTTTTCCTCCAGCATTGTGTTTTTAAAGGCAATTTCTTAGACTGCCTTTTGAGCTCAGGTGAGTGGGGCCGCTAAATTTTGCTGTACTTACATTGGTTGAGCAGTTGTTGCCAGTCTTCCTGATTCAGTTCTTTGCCAAAGGACTTATTCAAATGCAAAATGATTTAGGCTTTTTTTATCTTACTGCATGTGTACTTCAGGATTTTTTGAATATTAAAAGCCCCCAGAGGCTCCTTTCTTCTCCCCAGTTACCATGGCTCATCTTGACAAGCAGTGACACCCCCACTTGCAGGCGGCTGCTGGCAATGCCACCAGCTCTGGGGAGAGACTGGGGCAGTGGGAACAGTCCCGTGCTGTTTGTGGGGCAGGCGCTGGAGTCCGGGCACCGCAGCTGGGGGGTGGTGGGTAAAGTGTTCTGTGAAAAAACATCACGGGGCAATGGGAACTGAATGAACCCCCTGCTCTCTCTTTCCCATCCTCTCTCCTCCAACTGAGCTGGTAGGAGACAGCAAATGCTAGAAACTCTATAATTCATCTTACTCACCCCGGATCCTGTGTGATGGAGAGGTTCTCAAGTGAAAACGCGCTGAGAAATACTGTGCCAAACATTTACATCTAAACTGGATCTGACACAATGTATTGGTATCTCCCTACAAACCTTGCTTGGCTTCGATCTCCAGCTCACCATGGTTACACCACCACGCTCCTAAAACGATAATCTTGCAGTAAATGTGAAGAGATCTCATCAGCACATTGTTTAGTGTGCGGCTACGACGAGGATGAGAGAAACTCACTGATGACAACCCTTTATATGTGTTGTCTATAAACAGAAAGTTCACCTTCCTCTCTCCTCAGGGGAAAAACAGACAAAGCAATGTGATTTTTACCACCTAACCTAGTTTCTTTTCAGGTATAGAAGAAAATATAAACATTTTTAGGCTCAATAACTATTTATACCTTACACAGGAGTAGAGAGCACGCAGGGCAGGACTCAGCACGGCGTGACCTCTGTTTCACGCAGGAGCGGCTCATGGATTAATCAGTCCAGTTCAGGTCACAGATGCTCACCAAAACCACACCTTTGCTCCGCGGGGTGGAAAAGGCGAGTACTGCACGGGGCTCTTGCGAATTTGGAGGCTCCAGCTGTAGGTGCAGGCTGCAGTTTTCTAATGGGCTGCGATCAGGATGGGTTGTCCTGGTGTTCACACTGGCCGTCTCTGTGCCCTTGCGATCAGGGACCCCATCCAGTAGAAAACAAAGATTAATTTTCAGCTACCTCAGTTTTCTGATTATGAAACCACACCAAGCAATGCAGAGGATAGCCTGGGAAAGAAACACAGCAGAACTGCACACCTCCGGTGTAAACTACAACTTTCGCCATGACGCTTTTGCTTTTTGATTGCAACACAAGCATCCTGCCTAGTTGAGCTTCTACTCCAGTTTCTAGGAAAGGCAGCAGCAAGACCCTTACTGCTGCCAGAAACGGCTGATTCCGCAGGGCACAGCGCAGCAAGGACTGGCCCTGGAACCGGAGAGACCCCGTCCCGCGGGTGGCTGGGGACCGCGGCTCCACTGCTCCATTCTGCAGTGACCACGAGGTCTGTGTCCCCACGTGCACCACTCCGTGCAGATAGTATCAATATGCTGCAGACAGCTTTGAATTAACGATAAGGAGAACATGCCCAGGTCCCATTTGCAGGTTTCTTGAATGTTTTTTCTGCTTGAATACTTGCTCTCATCAGCTTTGCACGTCATTTCACTTCAGAGCTCTGTTTTGTGTGTAGGGCAGGTTGAAACATCAAGGGTTTACTACCTGCACAGCTCCTCTGATTATTCAGAGATTACGATTTTGGCAAGAAGTAGCTTCTTGAGGCCCTGGGGCACCCTCAGCCATCGGGGGTCACTGCAGGTGGGGCCCATGGAGGGGCACCAGCCCCACCGAGGGGCAGCTGCCCTGCTCCCCTGCCCAGGCCATGGCAGCACAGGAGCGAGAGAAGCCCAGAGGGTTTTGCAGGAGCTGCTGCTGCTTGGCAGTGAGGGAGCCACTTATAAAAACAACGGGGTTAAGAATCTCCCGGCCTCTCAAATTGTCATCTCCGGGAACGTGGACATTTAAACACGTGCAGCCTGTGGGACACACGGACATTTAAACACGTGCAGCCTGGGGGAAAGGGCAGTGGCCAAGGCTGCGCGCACAAAACAGAGCAGGCATGAGTCAGGACATGGGGCATCTCCTCTAACTTCAGGCATCAAACACTAGGGCTCCCTCGCCCATCGAAGAGGAGAGGGGCATCTCCAGGAGCTCCAGTTTACCCTGTGTCACAGAGAGAGTGTCGCTCACGTAAAGGGCCCCTTTTCGGCTGGCTTTGGAGAGGCCACGGGGCTTACAAGCACCCTGCACAGCAAAGGCTGCTCCTGGGGCAGGTGGAGGGGGCACTCCTGCTCTGCCTGCTCCATCCTCAGTACCAAGTCCAAGGGTGAGACGCTTTATATTCCAGCACCTTGGTCTCTTCTAATCTATGGCTTGATGCTGAGTAATACTGTCTTTGTGCTCAAAACTGCTGTTAGGCTGTTGAATTTGGCGATCCCAATATCTTCCTCCTACTACGTGACCTGGCACATCAGATGTTTGCTGTCATGGGACAGGTAATGGATGGTGCCCTATGAGTTAGGGCAAAAAGAAAGATTACAGGTATACCTGGACAGAAAGCACACCCATTGCTGCTCTGCTGAGAGGTCAAGTTCGTTATTTACTATGGAAAACGGAGTTTCGGTGTGGATTTCCAGCAGCACGCACTTGCAGGTGCCAAGGTTTTAGTACTTGGGTCTCTGGACAATTCTCCACCGAGGCTACAGAGCAGATGGAGCTACCAGGCAGCCACAGGCAAAGACACAAACTCCGGAATCACTTCCAGCCTCTGGAGGAGTTCTGCAGATCCACTGAACAACAGCTGAGAGCATCAGCCCCTCCAGGGCAGGTGTTTTGTGTGCCTCTATACAGCCCAGCACAGCATTCACTGCCATTCACAGCACAAACATCTCCTGAGAGATTTTCCTCTTCTCTCAGATAATTCTGCATCTTCTAGCAGTTTTGAGAAGCAATAAGCCCTTCTCTCAGTGCTCCTTTCTCAGCTACACAATAGCCAGAATTCTCCACAGCATCCTCAGGCTGTCAGATGCAGCTTAATGTGGCTGCCAGATACTGAAGAGCTACTGCTGAAGGTGACTACAAAAATACTTGTTTTTCCATCAAGAATATAAACAACATTTTTGAAAGGTAGAATTTACTTCTTGCTGTAATATGCCACTGAAATTGCATTACAGTATCTGATATCTTCTTAATTTTTTAAAAAATTGGGCTTCATCTTCAGCTGCAGATGGTCTTACCATAAGGAGTATAAGTCTATGACACAACTGAAAACCTTAGCACGTGCTACATAAAATCAAATACATAATTAAAGAGGATCTAATTTGACAGAAAATAATACTACAGTCCATTTTGTAGGGCTAACAACTAAAAGAAAAATGTATCAGCAGAGTATAACAGACATTTCTTGACTCAAGAAAAGGTCATCCAGCTCATCCTCCTTGGACATCTTATTTCCTTGTGAAAGATACTTAATAGGTTATTTAATTTGTCCCAAGAACCTTGTTAGGGAGAGTCTGATGTAGCTTTTGCTGAGTATGTGGCATGAAGTCTGCTCCAAATTCAGCTTGTGTTTCCT
Source organism: Pampusana beccarii (assembly GCA_013399365.1). Lineage (NCBI taxonomy): Eukaryota > Metazoa > Chordata > Aves > Columbiformes > Columbidae > Pampusana > Pampusana beccarii. The sequence goes on from VWYH01010051.1 coordinate 2,101,046, forward strand.
CAGAAATATCTGTAATTTTCTATAAGGTTTAAATTCTGTCTTGAGGTTTCTTGTTTGAATAAAAGATGTTTTCATCAGGCAAATTAAAAGATCTCTCATATGAATTTAAGTCTAACCCGGCAGGCCTGCAGACCTAAGTCCATTCTTTAGGCAGGGAGCCGGAGCAAGGCAGGCAGCCATCCTGCATTTCTCTGCCCATCTGTCTCAGCTGTGACCTTTAGGGACAGCTTTTAGGGACAGAGTTTAGGCTTCCTCATTCTGACCGGTGGGTGAGGGAGGCTGGTCACACCATCTCACCAGGTTCACACAAACTGAACACCTGGGGAATCTTTGTGGAATATCACATCAGCGATGATGGCGACGGCCACAAACACACGCTCTGCCGACGGCTCAGCACTGGCTCTCCGTTTCACTGGTTGACTTGTCGCTCGTTCCGTCAGCCTCCGACGGGACTTCCGTGTTCCAAAGCTTTAATGACCATAGTGCGTTAACTGGCTAACCTGCAAAAACGACTCGGGCCTCCGTTACATCAGCCTGCGGGGAGGAGATCTCCACAGCCTTGGCCCCGGGGCAGGTTCCCCAGTGTTCCAGAGAAGCTGACGGCAGCTGGGGCCGCGGCCCTCGCAGCACTGCTGTCTTCGGCAGCAGCTGCCCAACACAGGCCGCCCGCGGTGCTCGTGGAGCCAGGAGAGAGGCACAGGACAGAGACCAAACTCCTGTTTTGGGAAGAAGGCAATCCCTTTCCATTTTGCAACACAGTATTGTATGTACCAGAAGAAAGTGATCAGACAATTCACTAGCTGGCTATCTTGATCCGCCCATTTGATAGGGAAATCAGAAAAAAAGAAAAATCTTGAAATTCAGAGTTTTTTCAGTCTCAGTAAAGCTGGTTCTTCAGGAAACTTCATGGCTGAAACCAGCACAGCAACTTCTTTTTCACTTCCCTTTGTTATAAATCCCAAGGTATTAGTCGGATAAAAGAGAAGGTGACTCATGGATCACTGTGGATCTTCAGAGGTGCAAGGCCCAACCTGGTGAGGCTGCAAACTCATTACGAACTTCATCCCTGTGATCATTAGAAGCCACCCTCCTTCCCCCCCACACATACGTTTTCTGCCACCACCAACTGTTCATCTAGGCATCAACTTTAGCCTTTCACTAGACTTTCAGGTATCCCTAATTAAGGTTATTTTGACTGGAAGGCATCTCGGATGCATCCTTTACATTTCCATGTGTTTGGAACACAATGTACTGCCAAAATCTTTAACAAGGGACTTCTTTGGAGACTTTTCCCCCATTTTTACCACGCTTATCCCACCACAAAAAGACCCTCCACTGCATCCCAACCACCTGAGCCATTTCCTTCCCCTCCTTGAAAATCCATCGGTCCTTTCCCTCTCTGCTTGCCAATTCCACACCTCTCTCCCAACCTGCTGAACACCCCTGGGGAAGCCCCAGGGCTCCCTTGGGCAGTCTGTCTGTCCTGTCAGCCCGCAGGAGCGGGGGAAGGCAGCGAATGGCCTCTCCCAGGCAGCTGGTGGAGCTGGGGGGGGCAGGCTGTCCTTCGCTCCTACACGCTGCAGCTGGGAACGTCAAGGCCGATCTTGTTTTTACTTCCCAAGCATATCCAAAACCTCGGGCTTTGTATATACGGCAGATTCAAGAGCAGGGAAGAATTATATCTGGTGTATATTGTACCGCTGTAACAGTCACTGAAGCAAAAACTCTCTTTGCTGACCAGCCCCTCAGGGTAATAATTTTGAGCTCCTGCAGTAATTGAAAAGGAGAGACTGCCGAAGCTGTGATGACACGGCTCAGTGCTCATCAGGTACTGGCAGGTTTTTTAGTAAAGAAAACTCACAATCAACTAGGCGCTTCCTTCAAAACCCTTAATTGTGCAGCATTTGGTGTCTTACTCTGATGACGTTATTTGACAGGTTCCGCTATGACCTTGTGATCTGAATTTCTACTGGGGATAGTAGTAAAACCAAAACCCAGTTTCAGTCAAAATCCCATCACAGTTTGGTAAGTAGCATAGGCCTGACATATGCTTAACGTGTAAATTCTTAATTTAGAAAAAGGTGGTGGCGGGGAGGGGAAGATACAAGTCTAACTCTGTATGTCTCTGAAGGTCACATTCAATGAACACGATCCCATTTTGCAAAAGCCAAGACCATTTCTGAAAGTCACATTCTGTCTAAAAATTCTCATTTATCTGCTCCACATTTTTAAAACACTTCCCAGTCCTACCAAATGGCCGGGTCCCACTGAACACGCTGTTGTAATTGCCCTCATTGAAATGCTCAGAGGGCTGGCTGGGAAGCTGGGTCGCATTATCTCCTGTGTGCTTCGAGGTCGGATTCTTGCTGCCTCACTTCCCCATCTCTCTCAGCATGTCTTCTTACTTCCTGCTGTTGTAGTCTTGTTATTAGCATTTTCTTTGCTCACCTCCACAAAATATCTATTTGCATTCTTTGCAAGAGAATTATTTACCTTCCAGAATATGTAACACCAGACTTCTCTTCCCTAACACATAAAAGTAAGCTATTTCTATATCCCAGCTGTGCAACCTTCTGTTTTGTTGGGGGTTTAGCACACAATGAATTTCAAGCCTGATAAACTGGGAGCAGATAGTACACAAACTTTGTTGTGCAAAAGTTAGACTGTACTATTACTACTGACAGGCAGCAGGAAGTAAAACCCATCCTCACGCCTTGGCAAGTCACTACTAAAGTCCATGCTATGCTGGAATTGCAAACTGACCATCAACCTGCTTTGTCTTGGATGAAATCACTCATTACTGATGTTTGCTGCTGCTTCAGTTAATGGACTTCCACCTCTGTTTTCCTGCTATTAAGAGTTTAAGCCCTTTGCTTCAGTAACTGTTTTTTTTGCTGTAGTGTAAGAACCTGTCACCCTCATGGCCGTTGCTCATGGACACACAGCAGGATGAGAAGGCAGGAGGTGGATGGTCTGGATTCCCATGGAAATGCCTGACACCATCTGGCTTGGGTGAAATCTCAGCTACGAGCATTCAGGAATTAACCAGTCTCTACTTGGAACAGAATTGTGAGACTGAGTACAGAAACCTTGTCAGGTCTCAGAACATAGACAGACGTTTTGCTGAAGTTCAGTGTTTTCTCTACGAAGCCCATGGCCTCTGTTGGTCCCAGGACACACTAAGCAACCAATGGAGGCAATGGTACGTCCTTACCTTCAGCCAGAAAGATTCTCATTCAAGAAATGCCACTCGCTGGCAACCCAGAGACACCCTCACTGACCTAGAGGGGTTCTCCAGTTCCTTTTGGCAGTAGGAGTTGGAATTAGATATGCTGATGCTAAATGGCTTAGCATTAACAGCAAAACAGCTTAACTGCCCTGTCCCAGAAGGTTAAACTATAATGAGCCTCTTAAAAAATACTCAGTGCAATGGACAAGCACTGGGCTTTGTGGCACAAGGTGGGGATCAGCCTTCCTCCCCAGCCAGAGTGCAGCTACACAGCCAGCAGAGTCAGTCCGGACCAGAACGTTTCAGAGTATTACTTTGGAAATGTGAAAGATAAAATTATCAAATTTATATGTAAAGAAATAACTCAGTGGAATTATATTTGACATCTCTCTATGAATAAGGATATTTTACTAAAATGATTTATATTTAAATAATTCTTTCCTCTTTAAGGATCTTACCAAAAAAAAAAAAAAAAATCAGCAGCTTGGGACTTGGTCTTGCAAATTCAGAAGCGTTGACAAGATGTTATGTCTGCCCTACAAGTCACCTGGAGCGCACCCACGCTTGCCAGTCTGCCTGGGACAGCTCAAGTGCATGATATTTATATTTGATGTAGACAGCAGTCTAATCTACAGCCATAGCGGCATTGTAAATGAATGCTTCCAATATGCGGGTATCACTTTGCTCGCCACAAGTATGTACATTCCTGATGACATGCTCCAGCTTCAAAGCGTTACGGCACAGCTTATGCAATGGAGCAGGACTAAAAGCAAGGAGAAGAAGGAACATGGAGCAAGCAGAGGCAGTAAGCAGGTAATTCCTCCCACTAAACCCAGTGTTCACAGTCAGGCAAGAAATGGTTGGACAACAGAAATAATTTGCTAAGTTCTTTTAGGGGAGCACATCTCTAGGAAGAAAACATTAAAACACCCACTCTAAGAAAGAAAACAAAGAAAAAGTAGCCTACAGATAAAAATTCTTATTTATTTTCTTCTACTATTTTCCTAGCTTTTTTAAAGACAAGCCCCAGATGTGTAATCCTGGTCATGACATACTTGAAGTTCTGTCCTTGAAACCTTTTATTTTTGCCCTTTTCATCCCAGTCGGGAGTCACATAAAGTAACAGGGTCTGCAATGAATTACGGCATTCCAGGTCTGCAACCAGTACTTGAGTTTGGGGCTCCAGACGTCTCAGCTTCCTCCAAGGCCACTTTCAGCCGCTGCAGTCTGGTGATATCTGGAGGCCTTGCCCATAGGGCTAAGCATCCATCTGAGCAGCCTCATTAGTAAAAGTTTCCTTAATTTTTTTTTTTTTTTTCCTACAGAACAGCTCTACCAGAAAGTTCTCCAAACATCTATAACCGCCTTGCTCACTGCAGGAACCTTGGATGTTCCAAAAATGTGGGTTCCTGGGAGGCCAAGCAAAACTGCACAGCTTGCACAGTGAACCTCCAAAGCCCTTAGAAACTCCTACTTTCAAGCCATAATTGTTGCTGTATTTTGCCTAGAAACAGAATCCAAAATTGCCATTTTCTCTCTAGTTCTAAAAAAGCAATTTGGTACATGGCATGACTGACTTGGCTCTATCCCGTACGCATCTCACTGCTAATAACTGTCAGAACCTGGAAAACCAGCAGATATCCCTCATCTAAACAGTGGAGATAAGGGATGCTGCAGCCTCATCCCACGATGCAGAATTCTCCTTCACCAGCCAGTGCTAACAGGATGACCAATACCCCTCATCTCCCCTCCAGAGCAAACTGACACCTCTAAAATAGTTCACTCTGCTCCAGTCACCCATTTAAAGACTGAAGCTCCACATCAGCCTCGCTGAGGAGAGGGTAAGGAAATAACTTGGCCCACAACAAACAACTAAAGGTAACGCAAAGCGCTGACTCCAGTAACATCCCAGCAGACCGAGGTGGATCTCGCACCCTAAGACCAACCCAGGAGAGCAGCCTCAGCTCTTCTGCTTCCAGCTGGAGCTGAGTTACACAGGACAGAAGTCTTTGGAGCACTTTCCTGTCGCTCATCTGTTGACGGCAGAGCTGGGGACAGTGAGGCACAATGTAAAAAACATGGAACTGAGCTTCATTTGCTGTGATTTATATTAGAGTTGTCTCTGGCCATGAATGTTTCTGAATTTTTTTAAAAAGCAGGTAGTTGTTACAAAAATTAGTGCTTGGCAGTTGCTATTTTATTTATTTATTTATTTTTTAAAGTTTCAGACTAGGCTAGAAGATAGAAAAAAAGGAGAAGCAGCTTTAAAGTAAATTGTTACATTGCAACAGAAGAATAAAGAAATCAACCAACCTTTACTGTATAATTCGTAACCTCAAGAGTGGAAAAGCATGCTTGGGTTTTTACTCATAACAACTAGCGGCTCCCACTACTACACCTAACAGGTAATACTGACTTTTGAGGGTGAAGGACGCAAAAAAATATTTTGAGGTATATCCACAGGGTGAATGCAAGGCCTTTGAATACAGGTCGGGGCTACAGCAATTTAGGATAGTTCTCACTTTCAACAGGCTAATGTCACATCAGGAGCAAGTAACTTCCCCTCTTTGCAAGGATACTGTGAGTAACCATTTTCAGAACGGCAGGGATTCCCTGCCTTTCAACAACTTTTAACTGTAGCTTGGAAGAAAATAAAGCTACTTACCATAAAAAAGAATACAGCAAGAGCGAGTTGGGAATAGAGGCTAAATCTTGACTTCCAATACCTTTTCTTGTCCGTAGGGCTGTCCTTCCTTCCCTCCTCCGTTCAGAATCTGGAAACACCAGCCAGCCAGGATCTTGGAGAGATGTCAGTTACTGAAACAAGGAAGCAGCCCCGGTCACACACCGCGGGCTGTGCAGGCGCCCGGCCGACAGACGGTGTATCTGATTTAGCGGCCTGCCTTCCAAACAGACCCGGAGCAGAAGGCGAGCCACAGGCAGGCGCCCGCCGGGCTGTCAGAGGCTGCTCCTGCGGCTTTCAGGTCTCTGTGTGCCCCTGTTGCCACCCTGAATGGCTCCTTCCCCAGGGGCTGTGGTGGGTGCTGGGCTGCCCTCGGCGCCCACCAGCTCGGCTTGAACCCCCAACCTCTTGCGTTTCTTCCCGTTCAGCCCCAGCCGTCTCGTCCCCAGTTCGTGGTCACCAGGCGGTTCCCGTGGCAATACCGCTGTGACACAGACACGCGCAGCGCCGACCCCGCACCAGACCCCGCACCAAGGGCTCGGGGAATGCACAGCCCCCGGGAGCCTTTTCTGCTCAACAAGGCAGGGGCTGCATGGCAGAACGGGACAGGCGCCGCGTGAGGCAGCACCGGCACCGTTCTGGAGCGTCTTCGATGCCAGAACAAAGACTAAACATACATGAAAATACGCTTGTAATAACATCATTCAATATGGAAAATTTTTTTCACTACCAAATACTGCCAATGACTCCAGTGGAGGAAATGAAGACTTGGGTGAACCTTCTGTGATATTCAAAAGGACCAGCCCAAGTAACGAAATAAGAGAAGGCTTTCTTAAAAACAAAACAAAAAAAACAACCCACAACCAAAACCACAAAACACCACAAAGACCACACCAAAAAAAGCCAATGACCTCTTATGTAAAGTTACCTTCATATTTTGTGTTTAGAGGAACTTCAGTAAAATATTTCTGCTATATTCCACCAGCCCTCATTTGATTATGTGCTTTTTAATTTTCAGGAATACCTCGATTTCTCCAGGTACATGGAGTAATTTCACAGAACCCTAACAACTCGACACTTTCTTATACAGTTGGATAAAGTCTTTAAAAAGGAAAAAAAAAAACCACCACGAAAGTAAAAAAAAAAAAAATCCCCACTTCCAGGTCACGTTATTTTATGTAACTTAAATGTAAATGTTTAGAGCAAACCAGTTCACCATGCGAATTGAAAGCCATCTCCTTCCAGGAAAGGAAGCAGGCAACGTCTTCATCAATGCCTTTTGAAGAGACAGAACTCACATTTGCTACAGAGTGAGCTACGGTCTTTAGGTTCCAATATCCCCAAAGGAATTTTTTTAGTCACGCTCTGCCAAGTAGCCCTTTGTTTAGTAAATGTATTTGATTACTGCTTTTTCCTTTTGACAAGTGTTTTCATGTATTTGTCATTGTTACTTTTTTCAGTGGTAATTGAGGAATATACTAAGTTCTCCTTTAGAAAGCCTCTCTAACCTTTGCCCCCCATATTCTTCCCTTCTTCCTTTTCTTAATCAGATTCTAATTTTTATTACCTATTATAACAGATTATTAGCTTTCAATTTTAGGAATGGTGACTAGTGTCCCTAAATACTTCTTTAAGGTTTAAGATTATCCTACCCACCTTTGTTAACAATCTCGATCTTTAAATTCTGGGACAAAGGGCCCAGCTGCTTCTAGAAACGAAGTATATGTATTTTAACTTTTTTTTATTAATAAAAGAAAAAGCCTATACTGAACTTCTAAAAAGTCAAACCTGAAACTTGCTCAAGTCTGCTGCATGTGCCAAAGGGTAAGGCAATGGAGTTCATGTCCAGTGACTTGGTTCATCTTATTCTCCCGGGTATCAGATTAACCTGGTGACACAAACATAACTTTTCACACAAATAAAAGGTCTCTAAAACTAGAAAATACTTCACACTGTGCTTAATCAAGAAAACGGCCGCTCAAGCTTCCCTTATGTTGACTACACAAATGCAACGATATTTTAGTACAGTTCAATTATTTCCCCAAGAGTCTCAGTTCTTGACAGAGATGCGACATCATTTGAAAATTATTCTCAATTTCCACATAATTACTTCAGTTTTATTCTGGGAACACCGCCAGCGCACACCTCCCTGGGGATGAGGAAATGAAGAGCATTGTTACTCTGGGGAGCCTTGCCACAAACTGAACCCTACGGAGGCTCCTGCTCAGTTCTCCTTTGAGGAGCCACCAGCAGCAAGCGATGGGCTTCCACGTAACCAGACCTGTTCCAAAGGTCAGCTCTTAAAGAGCTCCGTGTGTCTTTCGCATTAAGTCTGAGGACCATATGTTTGTTAGAGCGGCTCCAGAGTACCAGCCAGACAGTCGGGAAGCTGTAGGCATCTGAAAGGTGTAAATTAATTCATTAGAGCAATCTTAAAATCAGACATGAAGTATTAAATCTTGACTTTCCTGAAATTAACTAAATGCCTAAATGTGTGTTAAGATTTTCCATAATAATAATACTTCCATATGGAATTTGTGTATAATACTGCCATTACTCCAAAAGGTGTGAGAAGACAGATCACATGAAATCTACACCAAAGGTAGTTGAAAAGTCCATTCATAAAACTTTTATTCCACTTACATCAACTTAATACACATGTTCTGAACAGTTATGCTTGGATTGTTCATGAAAATTTCATAAGACATTAAACAAAGCTAGCCATCATCTCAAGTTATTTCCCTGTTAACTATTTTTACAGCACATGCATGTTAGGCAAGTATCAAAAAAAAAAAAAAAAAAAAAANAAAAAGTTAAATACATGGGTTTTTGTTTTACTGCTGTGCTCGATATACAGTGTCATTATGGATATCAAGCGATTCATTTTTTACTGCATCTTTACTTGTACATTTGTTCTTAGGTTGCTTAAACCATTTAAATACAAATAAAATGTGTAGCAAAAATAATGAAAGCAACAGCAGGTAACTTTACAAATAATGGAATGTGAACCGTTTCTCTGTCCTTCTCTAGAGAAAGCTGACGGGTAATCAAACTGTCTTAAGGAACACTTCAGCTGCAATCAAAGATGTACACTTGATCGGTCTGCTCCACAGATTTCACATATTGACTTGACATGCAATATCTATGGGACATCAGTTTATTCCCAGCCATGTGTGCTCCAGCCTGAATACTCACACTAACTACACCTGTGGCTGCAACTGATTATCCCTTTTTTCCATCGTCACAGACCAATATGCAAGCAGTCGCCTTTGCTTGACATAGAAAGCTGTTTTAACACTGGCCTTGTGGGAAGCCACAATGTACCAAAAGTACTATGCCAAACATGTAAAACTTGTATAAAAATGTCACAACCCTATATTGGCCACCTCGGATGAAAACAGGTAAGTTCCCCAAATGTTAACTGGCTCTATTCCCCTAATATTAAACAAAACCACATGGGAAATATAGAAATCCAAATAGAAGTAACATAAACCTGTCAAATCGTAAACAAAAACTATTTGTGGGACAGCATGGATGACAAATGGTCTACTGTGTAATTTCAGAATGAGGCAGACGGAAGTTGGAAGGCTGGTTAATTCTCCCCTCCTTCTCCTGCTTCAGCTTCATCTCCTTGGGTATCTGATGTCCACAACTGTTTGGGAAAGAAAGAAAAAAAAAAAAAAAGAATATGCAAGCTATTAACATTTATGGCTAATAAGGAGTTACTAGATAGAAAGTCTACTTCTTAAATAATAATTTTGCAAGAGGTCATATAAAGCACCACGGAAAAAAGCACACATTAGCATTAATATATTTATCTTTGCAGGAAGGCAGAAAAAGTGAACTTCTATTACTTCTACACATGAAAAAACTGGAAACCTAGTCTTAGTTGACCCAACCCTACACCGCGTTTAACAAGGAAGTTCAAGAACAACCAAAACCAAAGTCTCACAACCACAAGGCTCACTAAAATATAATTACAAGTAGAATCAGACCTACAGAATAGATTACATGAGAATTGTGAACTATGAATACTTGGTTTCCTTCTGAAGGAAGAGCTTCAGTAAAGGTTTCTCTCCATATCTAACATTAGAGTGAATGCTACCTTTTCTTCAGAACAGGCATCTAAGGGGTTTTTAAATTTTATTTTAAATTTCTTTTAAAGGCAAAAACATTCCACTGAAATCTCTATTGCTTGGCTCTACTCAGCCAATTGTGCCCTGCTTCAGCAACTTTCAGAACACACAGCTTCCAAACTTGGAGGGTGGGGCAAGGAGGGAAGAAAAGCAGGCTAAACATCAGTATGCACAAAACCTCATTTTCAGCTCCATTAAAAAAAAAAATTATAAGAAGCTATATATCAAGATTAAATACCAACTAAGAAAACTAAGCATCAGTTCCAGAGCAAAATCCAGCGCAAAGCAATTTTGTGAACCAAGTATTTTGTCACGCTGGCTGCTCCCAAACTATTACCAGCCCAATATGACTTGTAATCTCTTGCTTTATGGAGTTATAGCAGCATTAACTGAACCCTTCACGCTCTGTAGCATGACGTGGTAAAACCTAAGAACAACTAATTCTCTAAGTTCACACAAGATGCTTAAAAAAACCAAACCAACCAACCAAACAAATCTATCATCAGAAACATTTTATCCTTTCCAGGAATACAGAATAATAGAGCTACTTGCACAAGACCTTGTTCTTGCACACATGATATCTGCACTAAGTGTTCCTTGCTAAAGGCATTAAGCAACAAGTTAGTTTACTGGAGACAACAGCATTTGCATCCATTTCTAGCTCCTGCACTACATTCTACACTACATTATTAGAACACTGTTTTTCTCAACTTCAGTGCTATTCTTATAAGGAATAGTCAGTAAGAACAGTTTTATGGGAATTTTATCGAGGGCTTCTATCCCCAAATCCTCACCCCTAGAGTATCTACAGATATGTACATATACACACCTTTACTCATTAAATAAAAAGGGTCTGACTGATATGAAAGGAAGATTACCCATTGAGAGCACAATTACGTGAATCTTCAGGGAAAAAAACCCTAGGGGGAAGGGATGCCTTTTTCTAGGAAACAATGGACTATACAGGTCATGCTAAGCATTCAAGGCAAGACCTACCATCCATTCAACAATACAGAATCATCCTGCAGCTGCCTACGGCTTCTCCCTTGTAATGCAAAGCTCACAATAATTATCAGGCCTGCTACCATAATTCACACACAGTTGTAGCTCAGTCCAACTTTTGCTCTTGTATGAAACAATTTGCTTTCCAACTGCTATGACAAGCTTCACATTATTGTTACTGGGAAGCCAGCAATTAAAGTCAGCTTCTATTCTCTATTTCAATGCCACTCATTCAGAGGACAAGTCTTGAGCAATCTCACTCAAGGGGACAGTAAAACAGACACTGAGGGCGATGCCAACCCTGTATCTGTCTCCATTATGGAGGTTGAGAAATATTTCCATTTGTTTTGTAAGCAACAGCTGGAACAATCAGAAGTAGTTCTTTCAGCAGTGTTAAGTTGCCATTCTAGTGGACAAGGTTCCAAGGAACAGGGAGATAAAGCACTAGAAACAAGCACAGAATATGAGGCAACTCCAATTTCATGGAACTATACAAGTTTTAGTTACGTTAAAAGAAGCCTAGTTATTTTGTAAAGGTCTCTGATATCAGATGCACAGAACATGAACAAGGGGTGCCTTTTTTTTTCAGATCTTGCTTGCACCAATCCTGTCCCCCAAGGAAGACCACGGAGTGAACTATGCTATTAATTACACTATTGCACGTTTGCTTCAATTTACGGTTTCATTTGCTTTGGATGTTTATCTTTCCCATTTTTAAAGTTCAAAGTAGGTTAATCCCCCCACCCCCTCCACAAGATGAAGATTTTGGTAACTCTGATGGAACAACACAATCTTGATCATAACTTACTCCACAGACAGCTATGAGTCCAAGGAAAAAAAAAAATAATTGAAATGGTTGTTTTATGACTGCCATGGAAATAGCCTGGCTAGCACCAATTCCAGTTTCAGCTTTACCAAAATTAAAACCAAACACAAACCCCCAAACAACAGGTCCTTAAATGGATTCGCTAGCTTTGTTTGTAGTTTTCATGCAGGATTTATTCCTTACACATGCAATCACGCAGAATAAGCTACATGAAATTTGATATAAGTTTTGAACAGGCAAACGTGACTCTATTATCAAGTGTTGTTTGACAAAAGATAATAGCTTTGTTAGTCACAGTACAAACTCCGTCACTTAAACAGGCTAAATTCCTTGAATTAAAACAACATGAAAAATTTGGTCAATTTGTCAGCTGTCAGAAAACCACGTTAATTAGCATGCAGACAAAAAAGACTAGGCAGGAGGAAAAGATGTAGCTCAGAACATGATGTACTGTAAACTCATCTGTAAGTACATGACAGACCCAGCTCCACAGCTAAGAACGAACAGGGCAGCTCCTCGTGCCACAAAAACCAATCCCGTTACCAACAATGTGCAAACTTCAATGATACTCACTGTCAAGTTGTCCCTCAGTAACTGCATTATTAGCGTGCTGTCTTTGTATGACTCTTCACTTAATGTATCAAGTTCAGCAATTGCTTCATCAAAAGCCTAGTGTTATAAAAACAAACAACTCCATTGGCCATGCGACAAAAGGTTATGCAAACAGTTCAAATGGAATTTCCCCCCCCTTAGACTTACCGTTTTTGCAAGGGAACAGGCTTTCTCCGGGGAATTGAGAATCTCGTAATAAAACACGGAGAAGTTTAGAGCCAGACCTAATCTGATAGGATGTGTTGGCTGCATCTCCTTTTTACTGATTTCAAAAGCTTCTTGATATGCTTGTTGTGATTGCTCCACTATCCCTTTGGGGAAAAAACAAACACACACAAAACCCACAACAAGTAAGTAATTCACATACTGTATTCAGACCTAGAATCAGGACTGTGTTCACACTCGCATGAACAAGGTATGGTAAGAGTGAACGCCTGTGAATAAGCACTTTGCCTAACAAGTTGCTATTTTACGAAGATCTTACTAAATTACATTTTAAAATTATTAAAAAAGGAGGTTGTCATTGACCAAGTCACAGGTTTGAGTTTCTCCCTGCCACACTGACTACTTGTATTTACAAATGTTTGCAGCACTTTTGTAGCACTTAAGGAAGACAAATCCTACCACCTCCATGAAAAGGTACAAAATTGAAGTTTTAACTACACACAAGTTTGATGTTAGTACCACAATTTCAATGTCTTTAAACCCTGCAAAGTATTCAGGCCCATATTTTAGTCACAGAAAACACAGATGACCTTTGCCTATTCATGGTGAACTCCTTCCGTATCAGTCATCTATGAATTTCCATTCAAATTGCTTGGCAAAGACAGTGTGGCGTACCTCAGCCCTAATTAAATACATATTTTTAAAACCTTCCAACACAGCTCCATTTTCAATGCAGATATGGAAAGCATTTTTACCTAAAAGTCATAGTACCTATAAACTTTGAAGTAAGGGGAGAAAGATTAATCTCTAGAAAAGGAGTCCAACTGTTAATCTTTCGCCGTTCTCCTAATAGGTCCAATTGTAAAGTTTTAAACACTCGGCAGAAGAAAAAAAATCAAACCTATATGATGTATGCTAAGACTGAAAAGCTCAACAGTTTCCATTTTCACCAAACACACTTGAACTGAAGAGCAGACTGTGCCCGCACAAGTCAGAGGTCACAGCCCAACACAAGCTGGACTGTGCCCGTGGTGGCGGCAGGAGCCGCGCTGGACACCCAGCACAAAGGGACCCTTGTTCCTGCGCTCCCCAAGGCTGTTCATAGCGTCTGAGAAAAAGGTGGGCAGGAAGTCATTCAATTCAGATTCCAACCCTAACATTTCTGGACCAAATCAGAAAATCATACAGCATGATCTATGCAACAGTGCCAGTCACATGTACTCAAAAATAAAGGAAGGAATTTTAGGCTAACGACTCAAAAATACATCCGTATTTAAGTCAGAAGTACTCAAAATCTGAGAATAACTGAATACCAATACTCAGGATGTCTATGCAATCTCTATTTGTTTACTTTTATGTATGCACAATAATTAAAGCAACATATTCTTCAACATGGAAGAGGGAAGAGACTCACTGCACAATTATTCAACACTTTGTCCTTTCCACACTCACAGCTAATCATGGAGTGCTTCAGAAACTGCCATAATACCTTGAAAGTCACCAGAAGTTGGTACATTACAGTTGGGAAAAAACAGGTTTACTCCAAGTTAAAATTCAGAAATACTGAGAAGTGTTTTACTCTTCTCATAATGGAGAAGCCTTAGAAAATGGTGCTGCTTATGAAAGGCAAAACAAGCAGCATGAAAAACAAGTAACCTCAAGGAATGAAGCCGAGCATTTTGGTTTTTAATCACTTTTATTTAACAGAAATATCTTAAACCAAAAAAGAGCATATTTTTTCTCCTTATTTGAGAAAATATAGTTACTTTTTGAGCAGTGATTTGGGGAACTTAGTGCAAAATTTGATGTATTCTGTTAATTTTTAAATCAGTCACCCAGTATAAAAAAAGTTGCAAGATTTTTAACCTTGATTTCTTTAGAAAGTGGTGTACAGTTCCAAAGTTCAAGGCTAAAATACTAGGGTGAGGTACCTGCTTGACATTCCTGTCTGCTAGATTGCTGCAAGAAAAACCTAGTCAATAAAATAAACAATCCGGTTTATGAAGATAAAAAGTCCAATTCCTAGAGTTGGGAGCTTTATATTGTTGCTGTATTTACTGCAAAAGGCTGAAAGAATACCGTCCAACTAAATTGCCATTATTTTCTAAACAATAATTATTAACTGCTCTTCTTCAAGGTCATAGACAGCATGTAGGAAAAGCCTGTGAAATTAAACACTTGGTGGGGGTGGAATAAAAACTTAAGCTTAAGAGCCATAGCAACTATGAACTAGGTGGGCTTTCAAAAACTTCCTTCATCTGGAAACCTACTAAAAACCGCTCAGCCAGGAGACTGGGTTAAATAAAAAAGAACTTCAAAACCACTTTAAACAAAGATTTTCACAGTCTAATTTTAGAGCCTGCAACTTAATCCTCAACAGAAAAAAAGAAACATTGGGACTCACAGTGTTGTACTTTCTATGCATGTGAATAGAGATTACTAAAAGGTTGCACATGCCATTCTGCAGTCCCCAAGAATGGGAGAGTTTGCCCACAGTAAAGCACCTGAAGTCAAATCGAGCCTTATTATATCAAGTCTTACTATCATTATGCAACTTGCTATTACCCAGCATACTGGGGAAACTGGGGTACCCTATGTAATACGGATATAACACATATGCCACGAAGCTAAAGCAGACACATCTATCCCCTTCAAATTCCAAGCCTGTTTTGCCTCTATACCAAACTCGACCCAGTTTCTGTGAAGTCGTGCAGAAATCTGTCTGTATCACACCAGGAGAGCTCATTAGCTTGAGAGCAGCACAAGGCCACAGGGGCACCACCCAGAACCCATTGAGGCCTACACAAGTGCAGAGTGCTACCAGGCATCAGCCGCACAGTTCCCCAGCAATCCCCCGGGTCCCAAGTCCACGCATTCCGACCGCCTGCACGCTCCCAAGCACCCCGTATTCCTGCAGACTGAACAGATCCCACAAGAACAGCTCAGGGCTGGCAGAAGGTCCCAGGTCCTGAACTGGCTCCAGGAACCAGCTTAGCCCTGTTTGCAATGAGCTGTGTCTAAACATCATGTATCGTTCTGGATTAAGTGACTCTGCGCCGAGTCAGCAAGGTGTTAGGGTATCTCTTCAACTGCAGTAGTTAAGCCACCTAATACATTAAGTGTCTTATATTAACATTTCTAACTAAATTAGGTGAAGGCAACTTACCAGCAATGATGACAAGCTGCTTACATGAAGATACATGAAACTCGAGGAAACAAGAACTATCTGGACATCAAACTACCGTGGCTGTGGAAGAAAACTTCCCTAACAGCAAGGTTAGTTTTGTAAATCCTTTTCATCTCCAGGTGGTTTCTAGTCTCTTTATTCACTGAACCTAAGCAGACTTTATGTATTCTGTAGAAACGCAGGATAACTAGCATCAATGAGACTTCAAAAAGCTACAAGACTTCGTCTGCCTACAAAGAGGTAAAAGAACAATACTCAGCCAGGCAGAAGATGCGCAAACGTGCACTTTAGTGATAAACCAGATGCACACATGCATAACTTGGAGTTGATTTCAAGATTTCATGACTGAACATCTGTTCTCGGCTTCAAACAGTACATCGAAACTTTCATAACCCATTTGAAAGCAAATGACCTATGATTTTCCTCCAGAAAACAGCAAGCCTATTACCAAGTAAATGTACATGCAAATCAATTATTTTAAAACTAATTGTGTTACTGCCCCACCAAAAGCTATCTAATTTGACAGTATTTACCCACCAGCCAACATACAATACCTTTCTTGTCATCTCCAGCAGCAACCTCAGCCAAGTAACGGTAGTAGTCTCCTTTCATTTTCAAATAGAAAACTTTACTTTCTGCTTGCGAAGCATTAGGGATCAAGAACTTTTCCAAAAGAGACTAAAAGAGAAACAAAGAACATAGTGTTTTGAATATACACACTTTTACAGCACACTGAACCAACACATCAGTTACACCACAATCTATTTCAAAGTCAAGACAGCTTTACTTTTTGTCTCTTTTTGTCTCTTTTTGTCCTTTTTTTTTTTTTCTTTTTTTTTCTTTTTTTGTCCTTTTTTTTTTTTTTCTATTTTTTACTTTTTGTTTATTTTTTGTCACATCCTACATAGCATGTTCAGCTAAGGAGAATGTATTCTGGATCAAAAGCCTAGGGACAAAAAAAGAATGCTGCATGCCGTGTGTCTATGGGAGAAGGCTGTGTTAATTTAGCAATGAGTCTTGTACGGCCAAAGGAAATGTTTCTACAAGCCACCACACAGTACCCCAACAAAAATAAGGTAATCCAAAGAGTCTGGGCAGACGGTGTACAATGGAAGGCAATCTGCATTCACAGAAGATAACAAAAGGATTTGAAGTATCAGCTGCCAAACCAGGGACCCAAATATCTTACATACACAGGCAATCAATAAGCCTCATTAACCTAGTTCTCGTTAACTGGAACACTGTGTTGGCATCACCAGCAAGAAATTGCAAGGTGAACCTGGATTCTTGCATTTCCAGACAGCTGACATCTGACTGTCAGCTGTGCAGCCCTGACAAGGATCAGCCATTGGGGTTGATGCGCTGCCCTAACAGGTGTTCTCCACCTTCCAAAGCAAAGGTGGCTCCCTGGAGCCACTCCACCAAATCCTCCCTCTGGGCTGCCACTCCACCAAATCCTCCCTCTGGGCTGCCACTTAAGACCAGGTTTTTCTAGATTATTCTAACTGCTTATTAAATTAACATAGCAAGTTCCCAGCTGAGGCAGTCATGTAATTTAGCAAGAGTTCTATTATGTTGAAAAGAAAAAAGGAAAAAAAAGAAGAATCACTAGCTCCAACACATTTAGTCAAATTAAGGTACAAGCTTGTCAAAATTCTTGATATTGACTGCTTAACGTCAGACTCTGAAAGAAAAGCCGGTTATTTAAAAGCCAGAAGTGCAGAAGTGCTCCTCAATACTCAAAATTAAACCATAAGCTGTTACCTATGCTTTGCTAAGGCTGTATTTTTTAAAGAGGTTTTCAGCAAGAATTTTTGGGTGTCTTTTTTTCTCCTATAAATTAGACAACTGACGTTTCACTTTTGCCTCCCTGTTTTCAGCTCATATTTCCAATGACACCACAGAAATGGACAATCTAACCCAGTTCCAACCCACAGAACGATGGCTGCTTTACAGGGCTTTCCTCCAGAGAGCATCAGGCAGGTTCAGTGAGTGTCCTGCATGACACACTCCTGGGACGGGCACACCCTCGATATGGCAGGTTGTAACCACCACAGTGGGACACAGGTACCCATGGTACCCGCCCTGCTTAATAGGACAGCTGACACAAAGCTACAGAAAACTGTAATTCACAGAAAGAGCACAGAGTGAACAAATTTGGTTGTCTTTTTTTTTTTTTTTTTAAATGTACTGCTAATTGTTTTATATAAATCAGGAATACCGGGAATAGTGAGCTTGGTAGCCTCAACCTCATGTACAACCCTTCAAATTAAATGACCTATTATGGCAGCTTTCTCATTTCTATCTCAGCAGCTCAGGTAATGAAAAAGTCCGTCTGACAGAAACCAAAATCAGGCAAGGTTCATTTATGTCTATGCTCCAATGAGATAAAAACCCATTAGTGGACTTTATTGGTTTCAACAAACTGGAAAGTATTTATTGCATCACCTTTAATAAGACATATTTCCAGATATTTCCACAGCCCCCTCTGCCACAGTACAGCTGGAACACAGCACAAGGCCATGAGGTACACGGCTGACGCGCTTCAGCTCCCTGGAACTACTTACACGCTCTGCTCTCACCGTCAGAGAACTTCAAGATTCACAGGTGTGTGTAACATTTTTCACCAGTGCCAAGAAACCCTGACTTCAATGACAACTCAAGGTTCCCAGGTACTGAGAATAAGGCTCCTTATTAGCTTCTCTCTGGAGGACTGTAGTTATGTCAGCTCTGTCAGTCTGCACCACGGGGAGTTGCCCTCCTTCTGTACCCTTCATTAATTGGTCAGACCAAAATATTGTCAGGGATTCTAGAGACAGAAATTATCCATCATCCGCACAGAAGGTCGTTCAATTAAAAAGTACAGCTCTGCTCACTCCCATAGCAGCAGCCACTCTACCAGACTTAAACTTCACTTAGGTCACTAATGAGGGAAAGTTGTCTGCAAACACCTAACTGAAGGGGTGTGTTGCATGAGCAGACAGACAAAAGGAAAGAGTACCCACTGAGAAAGTCTTCCTCATCAGATAAATACCAGCAGGGCAACATCAGCTCGGACACTGCATAAACCTTCTATCAAAAAACATTTAAAACCCATGTCGAATTTAGAAGACTGATGAACTAAGAAAATCCCCCTCAACAGCTATTCACATATTATAGCCTCGGCAAATACAGCCTCTGGCTCTGAGACTGCACTGGTAGCTTGCTCATATCTGGATGAAAGACTCTATTCTACACAAACAACTCGTAGGACTGGTAGGCCACATTTCTTTGGCAGAATTTTATTTATGCCAAATACTTCATAAACAGAAACAACAAAACTTGAAAGCAGATTAACATTTAAAAGCTAGCATGTGAAATTACTGAACAGAGATCTCTCCCTGATTATTTATCTAGCACTATATATTCGGTTTCTCCTGTTTGTAGCAGTCTTTTTATTTCAGGATCTATTTTCTTTTACTGGCATAAGTAAACACGAAACACTCCTTTAAAGTCAGCCTGAAGATTTAGAGTACACTGATTTATCCTAGAGAAGAGCTGTGAAAGCTGCAACCTGCACAGAAGTGCTGTGGCTACAGAAATCTATACAAACTACTGACCTTTTAGAATTCAGTTCCAGAAGACAACATAAAATGTTAGGCAAAACAAAAGTCATAACCAATCTAACACTTTATCTGCTAACACATCTGCTTATGGTGAATACTGTTTATCTTCTGTTTGTTCGTAAATAGTTCTAACTGCAAGGCTTCTCTGGAGGATACAGTTTTTCCACAAGGAAAGTTTTTCCACAACCCTATTCATGGGTTCTGTTTGTCCAAAGCAGAAGAAACAGGAACAAGAACTATTTTGATAGCACCACCAATGTATGCCTAATTTTTTTTCTCCTTTACCAGTTAATGTAACAATGTTTACCAGTATAGAGCTGATCACCATAGGGGCCACTTGTGTGCTAACAGCTAACCCAAGACTGGAGCAGTAAGCTGATCTGTAATTACTAAGTTGGCTGGGTGATCCACACCACTGCAATGCACACAACACCCTGACAACTGAAGTCCATATAGGAAGTGAATTTATAGCTACATGGCATGTTACACCTTCATGCTCATTCATGGCATTTCTCCCATTGTGCTAAATTCCCATCAATTTTTTTATATATATTAATATGCACTAACTACAACTCCATGGGCAGTTAATTACAGTGCCTCAATCAGAATGTGGTAGAAATAGCTTACCATACAAAACCAAACCACCACTCCCCGCCCTCCAAACCCCACAACTACTCAGCTGTAACTGTCAGAGCTTTTAATCTGACAGCAAGACTCTAAGTGCTGTGAAACAAACCATAGCACTGTAGTCAGTTAGGCACATGCAGCAGCATCTTATAGCGCTTTTCAGCCAAAACCTGTAACAGCTTGTACAAATGCTTCTAATACTTCTCATAGCAAAGTCTTATACAGTCTTGCTAGAAAGACTTAATGGAAAATTATTACCTTTTTAAAACACAAAGATGCATGTACTAAATATCAACTCTTACTAGTACACTGGCTGTTAAAAGATCAGGTTTCAACACTTCACATCTGCAGTTGTGATTATGACTAAGTTAACAGCTTCCCGGTTCTCTGGACTGGGACAGACAGCACATTCAAACTCAGGAGATGTCAGCTATGCTTACACATACCAGCAAAAACAAGTCTCATAAATCTGGCACATTCCCCCACCCTCAGCAAGTATGCACTAGATAAAAGTCTCTGTCTTTAAAGACACAACAGAGGCTGCATGCACACAACTTTATTATTCTATTAGCAACTTCAGTCCTGGCTTTTTTAAAACATTAGCCTGATGAGAGATTCACTTTCTTCATTCTTATAAATGTTCTTTTGCCAGAGCAGGACACAGTCAACAGATGGCAACATTAAGCACAACATGTTTTGAGCCTATTTTGATGAAAGACCCTACAGATTTGTTCCTGCAGATTTGCAAGATAAAATCGGAAAGACAAAGAGTTGTCAGATTCAGGAGTGTTAAGGAAACATAAAAAGTAGTAATTCTTCGTAACAAAAAACAACACTCAACCCTCTACAAAAAGTCTGCCTGCTTCTTACTGCAAACAGAAATGCTTCAGTTTGTCAGGTTGTGGTGAGAACTTCAGTTGAATACAGGAAGCCAACCCGTACAGACTTGAATGGTCCTTTCCTGACACTTGAAGCCTAAAACTACCCTGCTCTTAAAATCACGTGCTTTGGCACGTGACTTGTGTGGGTGAGAAGACTATTCCCAAATTCACCATAAAGAACATTAAAACCAATACCTCAGCTTTGCCTTGTTGCTTATAGTTTTGTGCGTATTTCTCTTTATCAAAGGTTTGGTCTCAGTACACATTATTACCTGGGAATTTCATATAGTTATTAATGCACTTGAGGATTGCATCAACAGCTCAATTTTCTATTTAAGACATTTCCCTCCTGACAAGCAAGTCATAAGAATAAAATCATCACATTCTAGAAAAATGTAGTTGTAAATGAGCATGTAATACATAATTAAAGCACTGAGAACAAGGAACTTTGTTTTTAAATACCAAAAATTAATTATTAAGATACATCATTAAGTAAATACGCTGTAACTATTGGAAAAACAAAAAGATATTGCTCTCAAGTAAAAGAACTAAACTGCAGAATGGCAAAAATCCAAAAGAATATACTGATAAACAGTAGCTAATTTAAACGGTATCAGTTTTGCTCAGAGCTAACGAGGCAGGCCTTTTATGTTCATGCAGTATCGAAAGCCACCTGACATAGTTATGACATTATTTCTAGTTTTGAAGATAAATTACACAGGAGTATTAACTGAACTTTAATTCACTTGTCATCCACCTGTAGTATACAGCATAGGGATGAAGAAGACATGGAAGAACTCTTTGTTTTATAAATTCATGGAAGATACGAAATAAACATAGTATCTTTTTTAAGCTCATCGTGAAAGCCTACTTCTTTGACATTTCACACTAACTGACAATGGCCTAGTATTTCCATGATGTAAGCAACACGGCACTATCCTTCTCCGAGACATTACAGGAGCACAGCGACTGTACTGGCTGACAAGACCCTTCTGCCTACTAACTTACCCTGACACTGCCCAGAGAGGATGCCATTAGAAAAATACATAATGATAGCAAGAAAATTACATGCTTCTATTAGCCTCTATCAATGCCTAGGGACTTCCTGAGACAGATGAAGGTTACTACATTCAGAGAAACCACAACAGGCTTCTCATCCACATTCCACACACTTGTTCAAACTCCCCCTTACACCAACACAACCGTAATACCCACAATATACTATGGACAAGAAGCTGGAGATACACAACTACCTGCACATGAGAAAGTGTTACTTTTGTCTTAAACCTACTTTTTGTTTCATTAAAAAAAGTTTCGCTTATAAAAGCACTGGTACGCAAGTCTGAATTTCTTTTACAAGATTATCAGACAACTTCAGATTATTTGAAGAGTTTCAGTACCACTTCCACGCCCCCACTGCAGTTTCACACCATCCAGGTAGCTATTTACTTTATTCGCTACAAAGGAAGAAGGTGAGCAGGGGAGGAAGGGAAAAAAATAAGAAAGATGTGATGGATACTAAGGGACATCCAGCTGAAGCACTGCATTAGAACAAGCAATAAAATTACAGCTTATTGCACCTTCAGATTCGGCTTTCCAGATGCACCAAGATATACTTACCAGCTGCAACCCAGACAATACCAAGCTCCCCTTGTGTTCCAATGATCCAAGGGCAACAACACTCCCTTGGTGGCAGAAGACACAGACCTACCCAGACTGCTGTTACAATGCTGGCTTGCTGCTTTCTGACTACCTGTGCAGCTGAGCGTGAGTATTTGAAAAAAATACACATTAAGTAGCAGCTGTACTTAGGTAGACATTAAAAATATTGATTCAGAGCAGCATTTGCAGGTACAAGCTTTGTGGGAAGAGCTACACATATCTAGTTTCAAGTGGAACTCGCTAACCAACCAACATAACAACAACAGTGTGCTACAGTTACTAAGCTATTCTTTTACAGATTTTATTTTGATGACAAAGTTATTAAAGTAGGTCACTTGTGTCGGACAAGCTCAAGACACCCATCATTCCCATAAAAAGCTAGTGTGTGATTTTCATGCATGTGTTTTCTGTCTCAGTGCCACAGTTTGGAACATTAATCGGGCTACAAAACAACAAATGCAAGTAGCCGCACTGCACAGATTGGCACCCACACTACAAGGGGTTTATCCAAATCATTTGTGGCCAGTAGAAATTCTATTTACACACCTCTATCTGAATTATTGGAGGAAAACGACAAGTATTTGTACTTTTAAGAATATTTTTTAGACAATCCCTTCCCAAACACAGGCTTTTTCGAGACAGGCTCACTATGCTGCTTCTGATTACAGCTCTACCCAGAGCCCAGGACCAGGGCTCTGCAGCTGCTGCCTCATGGGTGACCTCCAACCCTCTTGGGGGAAAACCCAAGGACTGTTCCACTGTCAGCCTTCTACTCCAGCCAAAAGCAAAGCCTCTGTTTACAGCTAGCTACAGATTTCTATCTACTCATTTGCTCACTTGAACAGGAATACGAGAAAACGTGTCAAACACTAGTGGCTGCTGTGGCACTGGAGATGTTTCTGGTAAAACATCTGCTGAAGAAGGAAACAAGCCTGCTGCCTGTTCTCAGTACCAGCTATTCTCTCTTCCCATCAGATTGGCTGCCCACACAAACAGCAGCACCAAGTTTGATAAAGGTGAGAAGGCTGGCTGGAAGAGACGAGGTGAGAACAAAGAACCAGAGCAGGGGAGGAATTCAGAACTTGGGACAAAGGACCTTCAGGGGGCAGGGAAGAATTCGATTGTGGATCTCATGCCAAGTGGGAGATGTGACATGCATGAATACCTGGGATTGATAAGAGAAGAGAAAGGTACACTTGGTTAGCAGCTTTGCTGCAGTCATTCTGGTGAAGATCTAGAAAGGGAAAAAATAAAGGAAACGAGGCCTGAATAATGAGAGAGTAACTGAAAAAAAAGAGAACTAAAGGACTAATGCAGAAAAAGGAATCCTGTATAACAGAAAGAATGACAATAAATATTAACTCATTAAAAAACATACTACTAAACCATTCTAAATGTGTTTCTTTAGAGAACAAAAGCAGTATTCACATATGGGCAGGCAGAGAAAAACATGGGAGAAACAAGTATAACACCCAGAAAATCAGCTCCATGCTGACACATATGCTGGGGGATAGAAAGAAGTCAATAAAAAGCAGGTATATGCACCGAAATACCTACAGGGTGCTTAGAGGGAAGATAGGGCACGTGCAGCCTGACACATTACTTGTCTGCATAAAAAAAGAAAGGATGGGAAGCGAGGCAAAGGGGAGGAACGCCTCTCATTCCACACTTTTCCAGACATATACAAAGCTCTCCTTGCTGAGCTGCTCTCCCCAACTTGGACTATTGTGCACTTCACTACCTTGTTCCTTCTACCAGTTCACTTTCCAGTTAGTATATACAGCAAGGGAAGCAATGTACTTAATATCAGGATATATTCTTTGAAATTATTTGTAGAATTGTAGATATCTCAAACTGGAAGTGAACCATAAGGATCATCAAGTCCAACTCCTTGCTCCCCACAGCTCTACCTAAAACTAACCCAAGCGTTGTCTGGACGCTCCTTGAACTCTGACAGCCTTGGTGCTGTGACCGCTTCCCGGGGGGGCCTGCTCCAGCGACCGACCACCCTCTCACTGAAGAACCTTTTGCCAGTGTCCAACCTGAACTCCCCATCCCTCATGCAGCTTCATCCTATTTCCCCACATCCTACCACTGGTCACCAAAGAGGTGATAGTCATCTCCCCATCCGCTACCCCTCCCGAGAGGAAGTTGTAGACTGCGATGAGGTCACCCCTCAAAAGACTCCTCAAGTCATTCATGCCAATCATTACAAGGTTTTTACCAAAGTGTGCTTAACAGCACATGGCAGTGAAGGAACTGAATTCTGATGCATAGACAAAAATACCTCTCCAGTTCAGTAACCAACTCTGAGAAAACTCATATGAAAGGCCAATAAGACATTTAATAGAAAAATAATTAGGATTAAAGTATCTAATTTGTTGAGGCTTTGCTATAGACATTAATACATAAACCAGTCTTCTCTGAGGAAAAGCCAATACACAATTTTCACTTCTTTTTTTTTAACCACCGCATTAATTTATTTTGTAAATACTGGGGGACTTGCAGCAAAATAGAATGGTGCCAAATGCAACAATCATTACTCTTTCAAGAAACAGAACATATTCTAAGAAACTTGAGATAATACAAAATTGAAACCAATTAAGTTGGATGAGAATTTCTACCAGACAGGGAGGTCTAAGCAATAACCACTGTGGCTGTAATCTGCACCAGAACACGTTCTAGCTGTTTTAAGACTCTACAGTTTTGGTCTCTGAAGAGACACTACTAAAAAACCCCATAAACATATCACACTTTTTATCTTTGATAAGAAACGAAGTAGGAACCATTTATCTTTAGCAGCTTGCACTCTGAGCAGATCTGAAACCTCCTAAAGCAGACAATGTATCTATTAGAGGTTCATTATAGCATACAGTCTTAATAACAGCACTTTATTAGCAAAAATACCCTTTTAGCCATGTAAGCCTACTCTGCACTAGGAGATTCTGATCAGTTAGAGATCAGATTCCCATTGTTAAATGTTTTGTTACCTGTATAATCACAAAGGGTAACAACATCCAGAGAAAAAAAAAAATCACCACAACCCACAACTGCCTCCTATCTCATTTGAGCTCCATTAAATCTGATAACATTAAGAATTTACCATTCATCTCAGCAGCAGCATTACTTATTCTTACTACTTCTCATTAGAAGAGGCATTGCCAATCTTCTATCAGATTTAAAGAAAAATAAGCAACTACACAAGCGCTGATATTCAGTAAAAAGAAGTTTAAGAAGTAATCACAATCTTAACGCTCTTCAACCAACTTTAATAGCACAAGCTTTCTCAAACCATTTCAAAATGGTAGTCAACTACCATCTGAAAGGAGAATCAACTTCAGGTTCAGAGCATCTGCCTGCAGTGAAGAACAAGTTAAGCGTTTGAGAACCTGTTTCAGAAATGTCTACTTGTGTCAAGTGCATGGTAACAAGACAAAAGCTTCCAGATTAAACGAGAGACAGTGTAGCATCTGCTTATACAGATGTACAGAGACGATGCACTAACTCTCCTCATGTTGTGAATTTTATATTTCTACCACTTACAGCTTTCACGGGCACAGTAAAAGCTGGTACTTTAACAGGGCAGCGTTTCTACCATCAGCCTTCTAAGTAACCAACCAGTGAAATACACTTAGCAGCTTCACAGAATTACAAGTACATGCAATTAAATTCTTGCTGCTTCAACAGCACGGAAAGAGAGTATCTGTCGTAGGTGACTAAACTGATTAACTTATTTTGCTGCTTAAAACTGTGTATCAGCAGCAAGTACCATAAGGTACTTGAACACTGAAGGCTGCTGTCAAATAAAGCAAATTGTTACTTGGATGCTTTTGAACAGTATAAGCACTACATACTTACTTTTATAAATCAAAACCAATTATTAAACATTAAGGCCAAGCGAAATTAATACAGCAGACTATTGGTTAAAGCAAAGATTTGTTCTACTTCCAATAAATGCAAGAATATATAGGTACATGCATATGTGTGTATACATGTATGCACAGCTAATTTAAGTAGAGCTAAATGCGTGTTTAAATATTTTCTTGCATTTATGCAGAGCATCCTAGCTGATTTTATGATAAATACATGCATTAAACAGACATGTCAACATTATGGATGTACTTCTTACTAAGACTAGTAAGTACCAGCTCTCCTTTGGCTCATGCAGCCCAAACACTGAAAAAACAATTCTATATACTGGAATCCAAAATCCTTTTAAACATGAGCTGAAGTTTCACGAATTTACAAACAATTACACAAACATCGTAAAATAAATAAACACAAACACAAGTCATTTCATATTTGAACTGATCCATGAATAATGTTTTAATTCTCCAAGATCCAACAGTTTTTCAACAGTTTTAAGAAAAAAAAGTTTGCTTAAAAAAAAAGAAAGCAAATTGCTCTAGTGCTTTAACTGCATAAAACACCAAACTGAAACAACACCACAGTAAAAACTCAACACCGAAAAAAACCCCAAACCCTGAAGGTGTGTAGCTACAACTGGGGAAGTGATTAAAGGATTAATAAAAAATTAAGCAAGCCTGAAGGAGTCACAGAGCTAAAGGCAGCAATTTTCTGTAAGAACATGGAATTTTTTGTTAGTATCAGATATTTTCATAGCACAGAAGGTTGTATGGTATGCTAAGTCACTAGGGCTCCTAAGCAATCTATTCATCTGCTCATTAGCACCACCCTATAGGTTAGCTGTGCTCTTTGACCATCAGGACACACTCAGCATACAACGGTTGACTTAAACTCTCAGGCATGTGCATGTCAATAAGCATACAGCTTCCTATGGGAGAGAGGACTACATTTCCTAATCCTGTCATTAAGAATTAGTGCAGAAACAGGTTTTATAGATATTAACACAGTAACCTGTTAGATGTTTACAGGTAACTAGAAAGTAGTCCCACAGTAATTTGAGTATGATGGCAATAGGCATTAATTCTGTGGTATGTTCTTTAAAAAGCCATTTAGATGCATCCTGAATGGAATGACATATCTTTACCCCCTAGCAAACTGCAGCCCCATGACAGATTACCAAGCCTCTCCTACTCCCCCCAAACAACATACATACAAAAGAAACACAAAATAAAGTCACTTAGTTGAGATCTAACTTCACCTTCTCACAGCAATTACCACTTCTAAAAAGTGAAGCATCCATAACAAGTACAAAGAAATCTAAACAGCATAAGCACACAAGGAGTACCATTTTACGTATCTGAGCACAAAGTTTGGAAGAAATAACAACCTGGCAAAGAACGCAAACAATCTTACTGAGAGGGTGCTGAATGTTTTCTGTCAGGGAGGGAGCAGGGACAAAGTGCTGTGTACCACCCATGTGCAACAGGAACTCTAGAATGCTGAAAAGGAGCCAAGGGTTTGGGAAGAGAACAACCAAAAGGGAAAAAAACAAAAACAACCACCCACAAACCAAACAAAAACAGCGAAACCAAGCATTTGGGCATTTTAAGCAAAAAGATTTATGTAAGGTACGACTGTGGGGGAACTTGGAGGAGGAAGAGACATTTCTCAGAAGACTGGGCATGGGGAAGAATATGGGAACGACATGTCACACAAGGTACGCGTCAGAAGACATGCAGGGAACTACTGCTGCATGTGCAGCCTCGGGAAGAGAGTGGAACTCTCTAGAATTACGTTCATACTGAAGATAGCTAGCCATGTTTTAAATGATTAGTTCACATTTAGCTTGTGTCAGAAACTGCCTGAAAGCTACTAGTAGTTTAGAGCTCCTGAGAACTTCTAACATGGAAGCAGTATGAGATGGTAGCTATTCAAAGACCTCTCCATATATTCTTCTCTCTACTTCAGAATCCTTGTTAGCTGAAAAATTCATCTTACTACAGATTTAATTTGAACCACTTCAGCTACAGCTCTGTTTCCCATTAACCGCAAAAAGCGTTCTGAAGAAAATCCACACCTGTGAGACTAGTAACAATTTTTATCATGGAAATGACAAATAGAAGATCATTATACTAGTGGTTTAGACAGACCCTCCATTCTACTACAGAAAGTGAAACAGGCTGTGAAGCACACTTAGCTAACATGAGGAAAAGTACTTAACAAAAAGCTTAATTTCCTGTATCAATATGAAATTTCTGAGGCTGGAAAACTTCTATCATACTCAAGTATATTTAAAGTGCTCAAGCATGGCAATGGACTTCCTTCCCAACACATGCTATATTATTCTTTAAGAATTTGGAAATTCAGTGTTTATTGTTACAGTGCAAGGAACCTGTATTACACACAATGTGTCACAATTACTTGCAGTTTATCAGCACTACCAGACCAACTCCGAATTAAGAGTCGGTTATAACACACCTGAATATACTCCAGTGTATATCTGACAGAATCGGTGCCGGACCAAGAGACTTTACGTGTCTCTTATTTGTACAGCAGCACTCTGAGGCTGC
Organism: Pampusana beccarii; assembly: GCA_013399365.1. Classification (NCBI taxonomy): domain Eukaryota; kingdom Metazoa; phylum Chordata; class Aves; order Columbiformes; family Columbidae; genus Pampusana; species Pampusana beccarii. The sequence continues at coordinate 2,130,098 of VWYH01010051.1, forward strand.
AGCAAACAAGAGAACTAGTTTAGCTACTTGCAGAGTTGTGGAGGTACTTCACTTCAGGTTCAAGTGAGGGAAGATTTAGGAAGTGGCGAGGATGTAGATGCTGGCTTTTCCTGCTGCAAGGTCAGTGTAAAGGACAAAAATAAATAGCTGGACCTGAACCACACAACCACTAAAATCTTTATCACTGAGTCTCGTAGCTATGAAGCAAGAAAAAAGTCCAGCATTAATTGCTTTTACTCACTCCGTAAGTCAGTGGAAGCACTGGGAACAGAACCCAGCACTGTTTAGTGTATTGGATTAGAAGAGCTATTTCTTCCCATCCACTAGTAATTCAATTCCAACAAACGAGGGAAGAGAGTGAGAAAGTGCAGAGCAGCCAGCTTTGGCCACACTCTGCTAGTCACATTCTCTTAATTGTTTTCCCCTCTTCAGCACTAAGTTAGGACACCAGTCACTTCCACACTCAGCTGTGATGTAACACCCCAGGGTATTAAATATTACTTAAGAACCTAGCAAGCAATTGATGACACAACAACAACCCCAAGAGATTCACGATCTTAATAAAAGATACAAAAGTTTCTGAGCTGCTTTTGTACTGTAATAGATAAGACTCGTGACCGAAAGCTTTGAAAATTTGTTAACACTTCAGGTCTTATTAATAGCATCCTTCACACCAGTCAAGATTTGGCTAGCCTTGTTTTCCATTTCTGTGAATACAGACTCTATTGTGCTGTACAAAAATTAGAGAGGATCTTCTGAAAAAAAAACCCAACAAAAACAACCACACTAGTTCTGTGCTTGCATGTAGCCTTGTGCAGACTCCTGTTCATAAAAACACAACTAAATATTACCACAATTCTTTCTTCTCTGTTAAGGCAAAGTGAATGCCAAATAAAGCAATACGGTCAGTCATCTTTCTAGGTAAGTAGGAACGTACGTGAACAGGATATTCCAGCAAAGAAACAAGCATGTGTTTTAAAATATAAATCTAATTCTTCCATGCAATTAGCAATGTCAAATGTAGTGCCTACCACTTGAAAGCATTTTAAAATCATATCCCGTGAATAAGAAAAAAAAAAGTTATGTTTTACTTTTTAAATCTAAACCTAAACAAGTAGTTTTATCACTCCTAATCACTGCCTAGGGCATTGCTTTCTCTAGACAGCATTTTTTTCTAAATATAATAGAAAAAAATGGACTGGTAACACTAAAGATTAGTAAGATATTAGCTGCCTAAAAGTAATAATACCTCAAAAATAAGAATTTATTTTAATAATGCACGTCTCTCTTATTAAATACAAAGAGAAATTCAACTCCATTTTGAGACTGAGAAGATTTAACAAGATTCTCCACCTGTATGTAACCCCACCAGATACTTTTGCTGCTGCAGCAAACTCAGAAGCTGGGATATTTTTCTTTATTTTCATTTAGCATTCACAATAAAAGCTAGCTTCAACTCATTCTGGCTTCCATTGCCAAAAAAAAAATAAATTGCAAACACTAAGTTCTTATAAAACGGAGTTTCTAAGCCAAATGACTTAGTTAAAAAGATTTCTTAAACCAAAATGTAGTTTACAAAAGCATTTCAGATCACTCTGAGCTAAAACCATCCACCCTGAGAACTTTCTAATTAAATAAATTAATTTTAAAAAAGAAATAACAAGAAATTAGAATGCCAGATTTGGACTATATATCCCTGGCTTAAACAGAGCCACCCCTGAACAACACAACAACTAGCAGATCACTTTCCCACGTTAAAGTTTGGCACTTCCATTTTCATAGTGAAAGTTTAGAGTTACCCTTAGACAAAATAACAAAACATACGAAACTGGGTGTGTTACAAGAATCATGGAAGCCAGCCTAAGCTAGAAGCCAAGACTCAGAGTTATCCATGCCGACTTTTACACACCCTTGGAGAACCAGTCTTCTAGATGCAATCGTCGCCCTTGTCATTTAGATATCTTACACAGCAAGCAAAATTTGTTACTCATTAATTTTCATTTGACATCAGATCTCCAAATACATACTTAGCCCCAGGTACCTGATCCCTTGTCACATATGGGATGACACACCAGCAGGGTTCACAGTCCAGTGGACAATTCTATTGCTGACATAACATCTATCTCACAAGTGGTCGCAGGACTGGACACCTATTAACCATGTGCTTGCTGAAGCACCACAGGAATATGCAATTGAAAAAAACCTGACAGTCTGGAATAAGCATTTGGAAGTGATTCACATTTCATAAACCAGTCTCCTAGTGAAAATATAGGGTTGTTGCCAGGTACCCACACATTTTAACATAACTTCAAGCCACAGAAAACATATAACTTGAACATCCTTTTCGTTTGCTACTAAAAATTTTAAGTTTAAGGGTAGCATTTCTACTACCTCTTCCTGTAGACAATTTTCTGCATGGCTGAGTCATAACTAACATTACGTCATCTTACCCAGGGAGGGGCACAATTTCCGTAGAGTAAGAACTACCTCTTACAACTAGAACAGCACATTAAAGTTGCAGAAATCAAAGTGATCTGGGGTACAAATACGGCAGTGATGGGGGAGGGCAGAGGAGAAAACCCCAAACTGAACCTACATCTAGTTCAGTCTCAAAGAGATACGTTGACTTTTCATACCTATTAGTTTATATACAATAATGTTTCAACATGTCTCCAAATTCACTAGCATTCATAACTATGACGATTTCTATATAAATAATCAAAACATTAGAAGGAAAGAGAAGTCAGACTTTTTTTAAATCTTGTCCTTCAGAAATATCACAGGAGACCACAGCTTCATGGACAGACTAGAAGTAGTCCCAGAGGGCCCAGCACCATTTACCCTCCAACTCTAAGTAAAAACCGACTAACAGTTTCATTATTTCTCACCAGCACATCATTGCAGATGTCTCTTAGCTCAGTCTCAATTTTCTCTCTGTATTCTCGAGCCATCTGCTGCTTTTTCTCAGCGCCTTCCGTCTTTTGTTCAATACTTGAGACGACTCTCCAAGATGACCTACGGGCTCCTACAACATTTTTATAGGCAACAGAGAGAAGATTCCTCTCTTCATTGGACAACTCAGCTCCTTGCTCAGTCACAGACTTCATGCAACTTGCCATGTCATCATATCTTTCAGCCTGCTCAGCCAGTTTGGCCTTCTGCACCAGCTCATTTTTATCCATGCTGATATTTCTAAAGAGGAAAAATAGTGAAGCATTATTCAGACATTGATCAAGGACAAACGTATTTTAACTTCATAAACAGAGCAACCATTCTTTAAGTAATTTGGAACTGTAAGAGGTACAATTGAAATCCAGAACACCAGGCATACAAACAATGCTTTAACACATGGATATGTGGATCAAAGACATAAAGTCACTGCTTTCTCCTGAAAAATTGTTAACTTAAAAAAAAAAAGTATGTTATTTTTTTCAATAAATGCAAACAAAAGCATCTAAAGGTTAACTGAAAGCAAATAATTCCTATCTTATGCACATAAGTGATCCTAATCCTTTGCCATCGCTCTCTCATAAGATTACATTCAAGCTGCAGCATCAACTGCATCCAATTATCAATATAGCAAAATTATAAAAGAAAATAACCAATAGTAAGTTCTTACAGGAACAAACCAAATAAAGGCTAGACAAACAGCACCAGACAACTCTTGGTGCCTTAACAGAATCTTAGCTACATGCAGAAGGACCTGGCATAGGGTTCTGCAAGTCAAATCCCACACTGGATGTTACAAAGTCATAATCCACCAAATATCTAAATTTCAAGGTGTGCACACTTCAACAATGTTAACTTCCTTTCCCAAACCTGGATACAGTAGACATTCAGAGCAAGGTACTGCTTCTCAGCCCAGGAGGCTATGCTTTCAGAGACAAAAGGAAATAGTAATATTTAAGATAGTACAACCTGGCTGAGATGCTTCATAACCTACATCTTACCAACACTTAAAAAAAAAAACACAAGCTCTGCTGAACAGAGATAATAGGGTTTTAAAATTTTTTTAGTACATCAGAAAAGAATATTCCGCTCTCACCCTTCATCCTCTTATGTGTCTTGACCATTTTGAGGCCCTGGCAATGTGCTTTGGGATACACCAGCCTTTAAAGTTTGACTACACTACTAAAGGAAGAACCAATTTTGGCCTTATATGCTTCATATATTTCTGTATGTTCCATACTCGAAAATCCAGCATCTTCATCTTTAACCATTAACCTTTCTGTGATAATACATGAAGTTACCACAAACAAGAGCAGCATCATCTCCCATTTACGAATAAATTAAGCACATTTCAACATTCCAGTCACCTGAAAGGGAAAGTTTGAGTAGCTCCTACCCCCAACAGTGGGACACAAACTCAGCGGCTGTTCCAGAGCGTTTGCAAACGGGCCTTGAAAAGTTGACTGCACCGTGAACAACGGGTTAAGGAGCCATTTTAAGGCAAGGTTTTGGCTACGGTTATTTACCGCCCGGCATGACCAGGACCAGCGTGCTTAAAGCACCGACCTCAGACCCAGCCTACCGGGCCGCCAGGCTGCCCGCTGGCTGCCGCGGCAGCATCGCTCCCGCCGGCCGAGAGCTGGGCGCTGACCGCGACGGCGCCGCGGGCGAGTGACACAAGAAAATGGAGCGGCGCGGGGGAGGAGCGGGCGGCGCGGCCCCCCGGGGCGAGGAGGCACNCCGCGCTGCGGCCGCCGCATCCGCCCGCCGCGGGGACACCGAGCGCCTCGCCGGCCGCCTTTGTCATGGCGGATCGGCGCCAGAGCCCAGCCCACTTCAGCGCGCGTTAATCCCGCTCACCTCCGCCCAGCGCCGGGGGCGGCGGAGGAGGATGCCGCGTCCCCGCCCCGGCAGCCGGACGGACGAGGGGAAGCCCGCGGGCGCAGCCCCGGGAGGCGGGGGGAGAAGAGGGGGCGGCGGCGGAAGAGGAGACCCCGCTGTCCCGCGGGGAGCCGCCCCCGCCCGGAGCCCTCGGCCGGGTCGGAGGACGGGCGGAGGCGGGTGGGGGGGAGCTAGGCGGAGGGAAGGGAAGCGAGCCCGACCGAGGGGCGGCCGCTGCGGCTCTTCCGCGCCCGGGCAGCGCTCCCGG
>VWYH01010051.1:2136064-2186084 GCA_013399365.1 Pampusana beccarii
GGCCGGCTGAGGAGCCCGGCGGTGCGGAGCCGTGCCCGGCCTGCGGCACCGGGCGCCGCGCGGAAACGCGGCGTGGGGGCGGCAGCGCCCGGCGTGGCCGTGGGCTGTGTGCGGGTGTCACCCCCGCCCCTCTCACCACACGCCCCCGGCGACCTTTCCCGGCTTTGTGCGTTCCACGAGCGCCCAGTTCTTCCAATTACCCCCTTGCCGAGCCCCGCGGGGCCCGGCTGAGCGGGAGCGCCCCTCCCCCGGGTCAGGGCCGCACCGTGGGGCACCTGTGACGGGGCTGGGCCGGCCGGTGAGCTCCGGGGTGCGGAAGCGACGGGGACTGTCCCGGTGCGGTGCTGTGTGGGGCGTCGAGCCGTCTGCCGGTGACCTGGTCCTGCACCGCGGTGGGAAGGAGGTTGCCGGTTGGGAAGGCCCAGCAGAGGGTGGCCCGGGAGCCCGGGCAGGAGCTTGGGGAGCAGCAGCAGGGCCTGGACAGACCCTGCCTGGGGGCTGCGGCGGGGGCACCCGGCTGGGCCCCACAGATGCAAACGGTCCTGTTGCAAACCTCTCCCTTGGAAAGGCACACGGGCGTTTTGGCCAGCACTGCAGAGACGTTGATGAGAACGTGCTGACAGGAGTGGGAAGAGTATTAGAATAATAAATGTTGTTGTTGGAAATGCCTGTTTTTGACAAAAGGATGTTTCCCAAAGGTGTCCAAAGCCTGCATTCACTTGTCCCCTTTCTGAAGAGGTTGTCCCTGCTTCATTCCCTGACTGAAGTATGCGGTGCCCTGACCTCTCATGGGCTTTCTTCTGCGCTCTGGGATTTGTGTCTCACACACTTAGAAACAAGGTGGAGAATAATAAGATGGAGAAAGCACCTTGATAAGCTTTTTGAAGAGGGTCAGTTAGGATAGAGAGGGTAGGGAGATTCTCTCTTCCACACTCAAGTTGTACCTGGCAGTGCCACTGCACAGGAGCATCTCCAAGCAGGAAAGGGAGATTCCTCTCCCTAGGGCTTGCTCCAGGCCCTGGCGCCATGGGAGACCCTGGTGAGCACTGTGCCTGTCCTTTTTCAGTGCCAGGTCTCATGGAAAACCTCAGGCTCTGGCCATGGGGTCTGCTACCATACCCCAACTGTGGAGCTGTAACTGGAAATCAAGCGGCAGCAGCTTTCTGAGTGACTCCTGATTGGATCACAAATACCTGCTTGGCTACTTCAAATCAGCTCACGCGGTAACAGCCACAGCCCAGGACGGACGTGTGTATATGTAGGCAGAGTCATAAAAACCTCTTGGTAGGGCAGTATGTGGGAATAGCACAGGAAGAGTGAGGTGATGCAAGAGTGAGGTGAAAGCAAGAGGAAGCTTTACATATGTCTGTGTTCTTGACAAGTGGCTGGCCTGGACCAGGTTGTTATGGTACCAGAGAAAACAGCGTCAGCAGACTTCCCTGCAGATGCGCTGCCTTCTGCCTCCTGCCTCCTGGTCTTGCCCGTGTGCCTCTTTCTGTCTTTTCCCTGTGCTTCTGGGGTAGCTTCTCAGCATCTTCCTTGTCTTCCACCCTGCATTGATGAAGTAAATGTAGACCTGACAGAGTCATAAAACGACCAGAATGGGGGGTTTATTTCAAAATCTTCAAAACGATCCTGTGTTGTAACTAAATATCAGGAGTGCTATTTTAAGATCTACATGACAAAGCTGGCTTTTTAAGAATAGTGCTTTTTGTCATTTACCCTTAAAATGTTATCATATAAAGAACAGTTATACTTTCTGTGGTGCCATTTTACCTATAGCATTGGTTTATGCATCTCTTAGGATCCTTTCTCATAGCCTAAGATGTATGTTGGGATTTGCAATAACGTACGTTTTTCTCAGTGTAAGTTTTATCCAGCAACTTCTGTTATCTTAGATATTGATTTAACAGTGGGATATTTTTTTGAAATTTCTCATCAGTTCCAGTGACTTCAATTTACTCCAAGTTTTATTGAATTTCACTCACGTTCCTGTGGAATATTGCTGGAACACTTGTGAGGAGAGCTAAAAACAGCAAAGTGGGCAACACCAAAATTTACTACCTGAGTCAGATGAGAACATCACTGTTGCGTAATTTAAATGTGAAGAAGAATATAACCTTCCCTTTTGCTTCCCAATGATGCTTTGTTGGGGTATACACATACAGAGCAGTCGCTTTTGAAACAAAGATTGTAAGGCTCAGGTTCATAATGTATTCCAATGCACAATGCTGCTTTATCTTAGCTGTTCTTATTTTTTATCATTATTTTCCACTTTAGAAAGCAATAGGAGGAGAGCTTGAGATCTGTACTTGAACACAGATGGTATGATGGCACAGCATTTGCTGCAACTTGCTTCAAGTTATGTTACAGAGTTCATTTTTAACATAAGCTTTAAACATTTATTTTGTAGAAAAGTCTCATTGAAATGGCAACCACCCAAATATAGACTATACTTTTTCAGAGGTACTTGAATATTTTGTGGTGACATGATGAAAAATTAACTGATACAGGAAAAAAATCCTGAAAAGTGCATAAGGAACCCAGACCGGAGTGTGTTAGATGAAGCACAGGTATGTATTGCTTTTCGATAGCTCCAGAAAATACAGAGGAACCCCTTGTGAAGGAGGCTGCACTCCTGCAGGCAGCGTTAATAGTTTTGTGGAAGGAAAACATCAGCCTTTCCATTCACTCCTTTCCATTATTTCTGGAGTGAATGGCACGTCTCCTGCAACAACCCTAATTGCCACTAACCATAGTTTTTGTTTGCTAACAGCCCCATATGTCAATAGGCGCTGCACTCCTTCCCCTTTAAGTGGGCTGTTTTTGCCAAACAGCATTTCCACTCCTCTGGATTTCGTGAACGCTGCCATTTGAACCAGATCCAAGGAATGAGACATTACTCACCTTTGCATATGCCGTCTCTTGAACAGATACTCTCCTCCTGTCGTCTATTCTTATATTTCCTGCACTTTTCCCCCAGTGTGGAATGTTTTATTTTGTCTTGTTTATTGCAATTTTGACCAAGGAACTCGGTCTCTTAAAAAGAAAGGCTTTAAGCAGTTTCCCTTCAAATGCATTTTCCCTTCTGCTCTCCGCACAGCTTTTTGTTCGATGACTTGCACTTTCACTATCTCAGCCTGTCAGGCATACTTGTCGGCAGCTCAGAGCAAATACTCATTTGTAGAGTTAGACACATTTGCATATAAAAGTATATATATGTATGTTTATTTACATTGCTTCTCACTTTCTTATGTGAGTGGAAGAAATGGTGGGATTGGGGGGGACAAAAATTACCCCAGATATCTTTTATTCTCCCTCTAACACAGTTCTTTCTTCCCTCTCATCCTTTCTCCTTCAAGTGTTTAGTTATTCTTCCCTGTGCTTAACCATATTTAATTAAAAGTGGCTGGGTAGCAAGGCAGGGTATCCCATGCACTAGGAGAGGATGGCAGGGTTTTTTGGGGGCTGCCCTCACCTCAGGCCGGGGGAGGCAGTCCAGGATGTCTGGAGTCAGTGGCTGAAAGTCAAGGAACTGCCGGGACCGGAGGGCGCAGCACTGGTTGCTCTCGGTGCTCACCAGGCTGCTGCTGGAAAATGGAGATGTTCTGACTGACTGTTTTTTTCCTGGGAACAGGAAAATGAGGAAAGGCAGCCTAGCAAAGGGCATTTCTCCAGAGACCAGGAGATGATTCTGCAAATCTACGGCCTGCGGGGCTGGAAAAGAAGAGTTGGCAGCACTGTTGTGTGCTCTCCTGCCGTCAGGAGCTACTTTTCTGAAAACTGCTTGCTTAAAATCCTGGCTGTTGTGACTCGGTTACATACATACCTTTTTGTGCTGCTTCTCAGGGCACGTGATTATACTGTATATAGGAGTATACTTATGCAGCCTCTGTGTGCTTCTATAGGGCTTCCAGCTTCTTGCCTCCCACTTAGCAAAAGCAAGACTGTTGTAGTATTACCATCTTTCTGGAACAAAACATTTGTTAACACTTTTAGGAATATGTTCTAGCTGTCTTTATTTCTTTCCTTGGCCACAGCCTGTGATTTACAAGCCAAACTTCAAGCTTTGCAGAAGGGAATGAGATCTTTCATTCCTCTCCTTTGTACTCTCACCATGCTTTTGGATCAACTGACACCCTTTGTCCTCAGGACACTCCTGTAGGTTGACCCAACTGAGAAGCTTTGGTGGAGGATAGATGCAGTTTAGACTTTTTCTTTTGTTCCTTTTTTTTCCCCTTCAGTGGTCTAAAATGAGTCAGATTCTGACTGTATGTCAGGTGCCAGTGATAAAACATACAAATTGTGAATAAGGCTGATATTTTCCATCGCTTGAGTGGAAAGTAGGTAGAACTGCTGGATCCACATGGCCTTTCCCTCTGCCTCATCGAAGATGTCCTGAGAACCTTCTCTAACCTGCTCACCTGTCTGTCCATAGTCTAGTTTTACAAAAAATGACACAATTAGTTGAAGAATCAAAGTACCAATGGGTCCTGTTTAAGTAATCCTGTACCTTGGTTTAACATCCTGAAATGATTTTGAGTGTGGACTAGTTTAAATACATATATTGGAGTGTTAGTGCGTGGTTGGAAGTATCCCCAAGAATGATTCCTCAGATACGGCCATCAATAAAATGCAAAGGTAATTTTCACAAAAATGTTTTAAAAATGTTTGCAAACATCTTGTCACTGAAGTGACGAGTATCCAAGAAGGCTGTCAAGGTCTCCGTCAAATAAATGCCATAGATATGATGAATTGTAAGTTAGCGCATTCCTTCATTCTGGAAAAAAGTGATGTCAAATGGCAACTTCCTTCACAGAACTTGTCACCAAATGATGAAGATAAATCAGCACTGCTCCTTGCTTCCTACTGACCTTTCTGAGAAAGGAAGCTAGATGCTGTTCTTGTTTAGAAAAAGCTCCAGAAAGGTATAGAAGACTTCAGTTTGCACAGGTGTCATTAAAAAGCTGAATTTAATCTAAATAACTTTTATTTCTCACATTTAGTGTACGAGATGGGGGAGCACACCAGGACCTGGCTGCACTTCGAGGGCTGCAATAATGTTCAGTAACCGGTTAGCTGGAAGGAGGGTCTGAGGGGTCTGGGTGGCAAGGCCATTCTGTATAAAATGTGGGTCCATGCATGGATCTCTCATTTGGTTCTTTTCATTATAGTGTTTGTGTGCGCCGGTGACATATGAGCACCTATGTGTTGAACGTAAAAGTGTGCAAATTCTTGAATTGCTGAGAGCTCGTTTTGAAAACTGTCAACTTGGCATTGCTTTGGGTGTATCTGCTTTCCCATGGAGAATTCAGTTTGCTTCTGTCTTGTACCGGATGTGATTTTACAGTGTTAGATTCAAACTCAGAAGCTGCATGGAAAAACAAAGTTCATCATTCTTGAATAAGATTGATTAATGAGACTATTTTGAGATGCAGCTAAGGAGTGTTTAGGGATGCTGCTGCAGTCATCAGAACCGTGAAGAAATCAAATGAAATATCCCCAACCGTCATCAAGAAAAAGGAGATTTAATGCATGTGTTTGAAAACACTTGGCTAGACAGAGGCCTGCAAGTGGAATATATATGTTTTATATATTATGTTTCTATTATATTCACATTCCTAACTTATGCCACAATGCTAAGATATTTGTATGCCTTCCAAAGAGACATTGAAAGATCATATCACATCTGTTTTCTTCTCCATTTCTCCCTACAGGAAGCAGGATGGATGGATGGGTGGATGGATGGATGGATGGGTGGATGGATGGATGGATGGATGCTTTGCCCTGGGATGCGTGAAGGCAGCTGGCCACCTGCTCCGCTGGGAGCACCAGCTGAACGTGGGTCCTCAGGGCTGGAAGTACGAGTTAGAATGAATTTGATAGGGTGTTGCGAAATTCACTGTGCATCGGTGTTATCCTGGTCCTCCCTACAGGACTGAATTACACCCTGAATTACTGAATCCTGAGTAATTCTGTTGGTTTATAAATGAAAACAGTTATTTTTACAAACAATAGCCGTTGAGATTTTGGAACTTGGAACTCTTTCTAGCTTGTATTAATTTCTGTTACGTGTAACTGCTCTTGAGTGAGCAAGATAGAAGTTAAGTGTTACTAGATGAGACAGGATGTCTTGAAGCAAACTTGAGACTAGCATCATTCCATTATACCTACTTTGATTTATTTTCAGACTTATTTTTTATTTATTTGAGCTTACTAGCTAATGTTATTTTAACATTGATTGTCAGGAAAAAGGCTTCATCATGTCTTTTTTCAAATTGGTTTTGCCACTTAATTTCAGACCTTCTTGTCTTGTATGCATTTATCCTGTGTTAATTTGTCTGTTATTTCTTTGAATGATAAATTATTTATTTTCTTTTCATTCTTTAGAAATATACAGTAGCTGTTAGAGTTGAATGCATCAGAAAAATCCCAAGGTGCAGGTTACCAGTCTCATAGGGTACACCCCAAGGATTTCTGGAGAACCTCAAGAATGAAATAGTGTAGCTGCTATAGGATGTATGCAAACTCTCACTATAAACATTTGCTGTTAAAAGGATCTATAGGTAATGTATTGAACTTGTATTTTTAAAAGGTCATCCGAGGAATTATTAATACAGTGAATTGTGTGTTAGATGATAATTTGAAGTTCTACTTGAAAATGGAATGATACAGCACCTCAAAGGTCATTTTATGAGGTGGTCTAAGAAATTACAATTTCTAGACGAGAAAAATCTGACTCATTAGTCTCTTACTGGTATCTGAATGGTTTGATAGCAGTATGGATGAAGGAGAATTTACTAATATATTCTGTTTAGATTTTCACAATCCCTTGGTAAAATTATCACAACAGGCTACTAAAGAAATTCAGGATGTAGTTTTAGAAGGGAAAATTAGGCCCCTAAATACGTATTTATGTAACTTTATTCAAGTCATAGGCACGAATAGCATTTCTAACCTTGAAGGTTTTCTTAATGCAGTAGGAACTTACGTTTTCCACTGGTAAAATTGCTCAGTTCCCTTGTTTTTGCTGCCGAGCATGTGCAAAACCATCTTGACAGCTCCAGGCTGCTAAGCCCCAAAGAAACACATAAAATAAGCATTTTCTTGCAAGTTTCCTCTCAACTGCCTGTCAACTTCAGTTTTGCATCCCAGCAACCAATTTCAACTAATTTTATTTTATACTGACTACATTTATCACAATTTATTTTATATTCTTGATAGGATATTGAAAGAGGCTCTCAGGGCCACAGATTGCTGCCGAAATGTTAGACAACATTTGGCATGAGCAGGATCAGAAATTACAAACTGGCATTTTTTAGCCTGGTTGCCTTTGAAATGAGGTTTATGAAATTGTGTTGTTTATCTCTCTGTACATTCAGCAATTCCCCTTTAAAAACTTTGGGACCCAATTTCAACCAGATTTGAAAGATGAGCTGAAATCTCAAGATAAATAAGGTCTGTGAACAACTGCAGCTGTACAGAGGACAAAGAGCGTAATTAAATGCCTGCGCTGTGGAAAAGGCAGGTGGGAGCGAGCCTTTCTATAGCGCTGAGAGCCGCCAGCCTGCCAGAGCGTGCTCGAAGGTTTTTGATTGAGCAGAGCACGTGCCCTGTGTGGAGCATGGGTTTCGGAAGAGAACCTGGGATTGTTATGGTAGAGGAGATTTTAGGATGCAAAGACCGTAAGTTCATGAAAACAATCAATCAAACCCCGTCTTGTTTGTTTTATTTCTTGCAGAGCAACTTGGTTCTCTTGTCTCTTCTTCTTCCTTTCCACCTCGAGCACCTTTTTTCCTCCCAGAATCTCCAAAGTCTGCTACTATCTTTGTATTCTCCTTGCTCTCCTGGCTCAGCATCAATTCCTATAACTTAACCGGCCTAAGAATTCTGAGGTCTCAGATGTACCCTGGTGGGAGCCAGTTAATGGCTGTTTCTTCATCCAGAAAGTTGAACTGGGCTGTTAGGATGTGCTCGTATTAATAGTCGTAACAGAACTAATTGGTACTGACCCCTTTTCATCCTGACCAGAGAATCACCTGCTTTGGTATTTAAACCTCTCAAACATTTGTGGATTCTTATTGTGCCCCTCTGCTGGCTACCTGACATTTTAAAGATCCAGCCGTTGTGTGGTGGGACTAGTGAAACTAGTTTTAAAGAAACAAACTAGAATTAAGCAAATGATATATATTTTTTTAATCTATACACACATTTCAAATAGTATATTCAACCCAACATCACAATGTTTTTCGAGAATGTTGCTGTAAGGTATGGAGATTTATAACTGTCCCACAGGGTCTATATTGGTCTAAAAAACTGTGTGAGAGAGAGTTGGAGACACAAAGAAAAATACCTTGTCTCTCTTTTGTCTTTTCTGTCAGGTTCTTCCTTATCTAGCATGGAAAGTTTTTGTAGCTCTTCTCTGGTCAGTTGTCTAAACAGGACACAACTGAGCTGACGTCAAAACAAAGAAGAGACACATACATAGTACTGGGCTATGATAAAAGCTGCTCTTCTGCATAACTTCCCAGCTAGTGAAACCTGTCTGGTTTTGCACAATAGATAAGCCCCAGGAAATGTAAAATTAGTGGGAGTGCTTGCAGTGTGGCCACGTTACAGTTTTACAGCTGTTTAAAGGTCAGCAGCAAATGGACATCTACACCCAGGCCTGCAGGATAAGGCTCTGTAGGGACAAAGCTCTCCAGCAAACGTCTGCATGATTTACCTCTGGCCACATGGAAAACCCAAAGCTGAATAAGGGGCTGAGATCCCACCCTGTTGCTTGCAAGCCAGGGCCAGAGTTACCAGGCCAATCTTTCTCGCCATTTATCTGGGGCAGACTTGGAAACCTGAGCCTCGAGGAAGGATTTCTATAGCAAAAACTCCAGGCCTAAGGTCTACACAGGGCAGGCACTCTTTTTTCCCCAACTTCTGCATTCTCTTTTTCTTATTACTTAACTTGAAAATGAGGTTTCGATGAGAAGAAAGTTCAGCTGCCGAAGGAGACTACCGAGTTGATGGATGTTATTACCTCTCGCCGAGTTAATGTCTCACTTCTCAGTTAAACATTTTTTTTTCAAACTTGGCAGGCTTCTGGCTGGGCTAATTAGGAGTGCAACTGGGCTGTGACCAAATGATCTCTATGGTGTGATAAGCAGCATGTGAACAACAATAATAGGAGTAGACTAACTTCAGGATGCTGTGAGTTCCTCTGAGCTTCACCAACAGATTTGTTGATCAGTTCCAGATTTTACAATGTCATTTTTCTTCTTCTTCTTTAACAGAAAAACTGTCACCAGAGCTGGTTACAGCTCACGCCTGCAAATGCAAAAAGTTGTATGGAGACAACAGCGCACAGGAAGACTTGCTAGGCCATGGATTAGGATGCGTACTAGTGCCAATTTTTAGAGAAGGTGGTTTGCACAAGAAAAGATCAGAACTCAAAAGCAGATATAGGGTGTTCTTCCGAGGAGAATAAGCAGAGGAGCAAGATTTGGGGGAAAAAAAATAAACCCGAAAAACCTACTGTAGAAAATGTTCCACCTGCTGTGAAAATAAAAAGGAAGGAGGGTATTAAATGAAGACTGAGACGTATCTACTTTCAGAATTTGCCCGAAGAAAAAGAATCAATAAAAATCACCATTACAGATGAAATCCACAGATGGTCTTAAAGGATGGAAAGATCTGTGCTGCATCCTGCAACTATTGGAAAAGCAATGGGGCAGAGATGTTAGTAAGTAGATGATAAGACAAGGTGGAGATTTGGAAGTGTCCAGCTAGAGCTGTGGTTGATACTCAGGGAAGAAGTTCTTGAAATGCCCTGAACTGCAGGGAACATGCTGAAATCCGTGAGTCACTGCGGTATATGCCACAGCTACTCAGCACTGAACAAGAAGCTCTCCCGACAATTTGTTTTCTTCATCTCCTACAGGTAGCTGGTCATGAGGCAAACACGCTAGGAGTTCACTTTCTGATGAAACTTTTAAGCTCTTGGTGCACCGGTACTCGATCTACAATACCAAACGCACCCCTCAGACAGCTGGATGCAAGCTGGGGAAAGGCTTTTCCTGCAGATTCTGGGTGACAAGCTAGGCTGAGGTACAAGTGCCTCTGCTGTGAATCAAGAAGCCTCTCCCGGCAGTCGTGCACTGTGCCGCTCCCAGGAAGATCTGAGAGTTCGCCTGGCGTGTCCTGCGCCCGGCTTGCGTGGTCCCTGGCACCAGTCTGACACTCACGGAACAATTTATATCTCCAGCATATCACCTCTCCAAGTAAATAAGGCGTGGCAGCTCCAAGGATGTTCAGAGGGCTCTTCAATACATTCATTTGGATGTACGTGGCACTGAAGTGCTCTTTTTCTACGCCTTGGTACTTTGCCACCAACCAAAAATCCCTCCCCCCGCCGTGATCCTCCCCCCCCAGCCCAGCCTGGCTGGTGCTTTGGGCCCGCTCCTCCCTTCCCCAGCGCTCCCCAGACAGCTTCTTGCTCTGACAAATTCTCCCTTGGCAACAACGGCTCCCGCTGGGTTCCTCCCAGTCCGTGGCCATGGCTACTGGGGTGTGAAGCGTTCTGCCCACCTGAGTCAGAAGTGCTCGGCAGCTCCGCTGGCAGTGTAACCGGGAGCGAGTCACCAGCCGAGCTGTGCCAGCACCAGCACAGCCCCAGCCGCAAGGGCTGCGTGTCAGCGAACCTGGCACGGCCGCTGCCAACTCTCAAATTATTTTTTCAGTTCTGATGGCCTGCGAACGGCTTCAAATTTGTGAATCCATCCTGCACGTAATTTAAAAATGCATTTTCCTCAGAGCAAAACTAAATTGCAAAAATAAAAGTGTTTCTCTACCTGAAAACAAGCCTGTGTTATGTTTTGGGAGTGGAAAAGAATCCCCACATTAGTTTACAGAAATGCACAGAATATTATTTTGATTACAGTTGTTCTAACTGAATATTTTTACAGATCCGAAAATGTTCAAAGAGATTTAAAAATAGAGGAGATGCTTCTTTTTTATTTTTTTTTTTCCCTCCTGGGGCTTTAATTTCTAAATTCTATCTCCATGTTTGCTGGAGATCCTTTTCTCTGCTTCCTTTACACTGAGCTTCCTAAGTAAGATTTTTTTTTTGGGGGGGGGGAAGAGGGTCTTCAATTAGTCTGCTTGGCACACTTTCAGAGAAGGTTGGCTGCTGAGCCCACAGAACCATGGATACCGCAAACCCCGTGTTTGTGAAGAGCGCAGCACGGGGGGGCTTGTTCTGTAACCTAGTGGGGGTCACCTTTGCTGGGCCAAGCGCACGTGCTCCTGTCGTGTCACACCTGTTGTCCCTTGCTGTCAAGTTGGCCGCCTCGCGTAGCTGGCTGCCTGCAACTCCGAAGGGAATGCTTTTTATCAGGTTGGGGGGCATTAACGTGCTTTACTTGTGGAGATGACAATGGCAGGTTTCCGCATGTTTGTTTCTTCCCATCTTTTTTTCTTTTTTTTTTTTTTTACTTCTTTTTTTTTTTTTTTTTTTTTTTCTTTTTTTTTTTTTTTTTAATGACGGAGTAAGTCAAGGTCTGATCTTTTATCTGTATGGTGGTTTCAGTCTTTGACCACAATGCTTACTACTGCAAGGAAGATGCTGGGGAACTGTGATACTCCTTGGAAAGGTAATCTGAGGCTATTTATTCCGCACAGTAATGATCAGCAGTAAGACACAGAAGCAGTCCGAAGGGCACAGAGCAGAACCAGATCTCCTTGCCCTCGGCTGTGAGCTCTGGCCAGCAGAGCCGCAGGCTGTGGTTGCTCTCAGGATCAATGTTCTGTCATTAACTTTTGGACAAGTATGACAAATTTATAGCTGGAGCTAAAGGTCCCCTTGTGGAGCCTGATAGCAAGAGTGTGCCCTGAAGAGATGAGTTTGTCTTCTCTCAGGTGGAGGAGTGAATTGAATCTGGGTCCCCCATGTCCTGGGTGAGTGCTCTTCCCACTGAAGTGCTGGGTTAAGTTGATGGGGAAGAGAAGGCAGGCAACTCGGTGCACTGCTTGAAAAGAAAACGTGAAACCTGCTTGCTCTTCTCCCAGCCCCAACTTCAGATGGAGCAACCGGCTCTCAGCCCCTGGCAAAGAGAGACCGTTCCCTGCAGGCCGGATGCAGGCAGAGCGAAGGTGCGCGGTCGCAGGGACGGTGCGGGGTCTGGAGGCCAGGCTGGCGCACGCTGCGGGAGCGGCGCTCTCGGGAGGCGACCGTCACAGCTCCGATGGGGTTGCGTCGCGCACAGCAAGTGGAAGATATCCCTTTACGTCCTCTGGGAAACACCGAAATCTTGCCAGAACTTGATATGAGGTGGGTGGGGAGGAAAGAGAGGTTTCCATGTTTCACGCGGGAGCCACGTGCATATTTACAAGCCTCTGCGTCTGGGGTCTTTATTCCTGTGCTCCATATAAATAGGAGTCCGTCCCAGTTCGAAGGCAGCTGCGTATGGGATGGGCTGTGGGGTGGTGTTGTTGTTCCCATAACACTTGCCTGTAAGGATGCCAACCTATGCTGAGACCCAGTTAGGCTATAAACACAGCAAGCTGGAATCCCTTGGAGAAACAGAAAGATACATGACTTGCCTGCAGTCAAACACAAGTCAGTGGCAAAAATAGTACCTGGTCTCTGGACTGAAAAGCCAGCGTGGAATCAGCCTGGTTTGTCTAGTGTTTCCCACAGCTCACAGGCGGATGTGAATATGTGGGGCTGAACTGGGATGTGTTAGATCTAATTGAGCCTTAATTGTAATACATTAAACAATTAAAATAATGAAGATCAGGCACAATCAAATTTCAAAACAAAGAGATTTAGCAAGATTAGACTGTTAAAACTGTACAGATTATGCCATTAATCTTGGAGGAGGTCCAACGTAAACGATACAATATCTAGCCAGCTGGGAAGACAGCAAACTGGAGGTAATATCAGGTTCCCAGCATTAAGTGTAAGGGAGTAAATGGCTTTTCCCCTTACATTTTACAGCTTTATTTTGAGACAAGAGCAAAATATTGAACGTATCAAAACCTGTATATGTGTGCATATATAACATAGGTGTGATGGCTCTGAGTCATAGACATTTGTGGACTTGAAGGAGGCATCGAGTTCACACCTTGAAATGCCCGGTGAATTATATGTACTACTGCACTTCCCATTTCTGTTTTTAAGTGTTACTCTGCTATTTATAGTAACTTTAGCACTGAGGAATCTGTCTTTGACTGACAGCTCTGGGAGCAGAAGTTGTTCTTTGTCCGTAGAACAGGTACAGCACGTGAGGAGATGAGAGAGCACTTTGGGCCCCGCACTCGTTCCTTTCCTGGCGTCTCCAGGGATCTCATCATTGCAGTTATCAACAGACATGTATTTATGGCACTTTGTCATTTGTGAGAAGAACCCGCTGTGTTGTTCACATGAAGCCAGGCTCCCCCCAGGAAACCCAGAGCTGGTGGAAGGTCCTGGCACAAAGCCTTGGGCAGGGGGTGCTGCAACACCCCCCCAGCTGTTTGCTGGAGTCAGAGGATGGGGAAGAACAATATGTAACAGCTGATAATGGAAAAGCAGGTAAATGTGACCAAAAGCCTGGCCTGCAGTTCACAGGTAAAATGATTTTACCAGTAAAGGAAATTCTTTTTAAAAAGCCAAAGAACAAAGACATTTGAGGCCTCTTCTGGGAAATAAGGATGAGCAATCTAAACTGCGGGTTTTCTTTGTGTAATCGAACACTGCATTCCTGGAGGGATCTTTTTATTTGGTTCTTTGCTCTCTCTGATTCCTCTCGACGGTGTACACAAGCTGCAGTACAGAAAATAGAGATAGTCAGAGAGACATAACACTTAACTGAGATAATTTAATTAATAAGCCCTTGTGGGACTGTGGGTGACTATGGAAAGATTGGAGGAAGATGAGCAAAAAGAAATCCTAGTAATGCCTGAATGTATTAAATATTTAATTGAAAGAAAGCAAAAGAGCCACCAATACGAATTTATCATTCTTGGAAAACCTAAAGAAGAATATTAGGCAATGTATTCTCTTTTCTCTTTCCATTTTGCTTTGCACAACTTAGTACTGCACCACTTTCAAGGAGGAGACTTTGGGCCTGTCTGTAGCAACAGACATCTGAGGACCTCAGAAAAAGCAAGAGACTGGGGAAACAGAGCAAAAGAAAAGAATCATTCTCTTTTTCAATAACCACCACCTTTTACAGTTCTTCAGGAGACACACGTGAAGTCTTGCCACATGCACCGAGACAAAAATGCTGGACGCCCCCTGCCCCACAGCAGGCAGCAGACAGACAACAGCAATGCTGCTTCATTTCAGGCTGACCCAGGAATGAAAGATTTTTGGCATACTGATCTTGACCTCTGTCTTCTGTCCTGACAGCTGTTACATCCCAGTGTCCTTGGGCTGGCTGAATTTACTCTTGCTGATGGCCTTTGTATAGTTTCCTGTCCTGGTACTTGTGCTGGGCTTTTACGTCTTTGGCTAGATCTTGGAATTGCAGATTAAAATCACATATCTCTGCTTTTATTAGAAGCTTTTCTGAGGTCCAGAAGTTGCTGGAAGCCTGATATTCTCCACCACTTACTGGCTGTGAATTATGTAGATACTCATATTTTTAATTTCCTTTCATTTAGCTGTGTGCAGGACCTCTGTCATGACCAGCAGAGAGCTCTCCCCTGGGTACAGAGAGGCAATTCAGTGTCTGTGGCAACCCTGGCTTGTAAAAGCCTGGCAGCTCTTGACAAACAAAGCCTAGAAATGTTGCTATTAAAAGCATTTATTGAATAAATCCATATGTGACAAAATGATAGCTGCAAAAAGCAGTGGAATTGTTTTTTAATGGATAAATCTTATTTGAAAGGTAAAGCTGAACTGCAAAAGCTCAGAGAACAGTCACCTGAGGATAGAGCTGTGAGCAATGTGGGAAAAATTAGAACCCTTATGAACAATACAGAGGATAATAGATTTGAGAACGTCTGCTTTGAGTGGGAGCTTTCATCTAAAGAAAAGAGAGGATAAGCCTGGATTTAACTTGGGTATTTGAACGCTCTCAAAAACAGAGAAAGAAGAACAAACCCTCATTCCCTTCAGCAAGCCTGCAGCAGCTGGGAACAAGAGGACCCCTGTTCTTCTAGGCAGGGCTCAGCAGGCTGCCTAGGGGTTCTGTGGGCAGGCTCTGACCCCAGCGAGCCCCCTGGGTCTGTCTTTGCACCTTTGCACCTTGGCTGCAGGTTGCGCCAGCTGCCTGGGCACAGCCTGGGTGTTCATGGCAGGCAGGGTGCTGGGCTCGGTGCTGAGCATGGCGGGTTGAAATCTCCATGTGTGGGGGGAACAGAGGAGCAGTGGTTGTGTAAAGGCTTGTTGGAGGAGCTGAAGGGCAGCTCTGCTGGAAATCCAAAATATTTGTGTGTCTTTCTGTTTAAAGTGTCTTTGCTTTGGCCTTGCTTGGGTGATCACAACTTGCTCTAGACACCAAAGAAGAAGAAGAAGAAGAAGAAGAAGAAGAAGAAGAAGAAGAAGAAGAAGAAGAAAACCCCACCTCATTCTTTAAAAAGAAGCATCTGGACAGTATTTAGCCATAAAAATAAAGCAGCATTGGCTATCTGAACTGTTTCATGGGATGTTGAAAAGAATCTGTGGTGATAGGCTTTTGGCAGGTGATAGCTGGGGGTAGATATTTCCTGGTGAGGGATGGGGACCCCTTTGTTGGAACCGGCAGAGGCAGATGTAGTGACCTAGAGGTGAAAATAGCCTCTCTGGGAATGAGCAGTCTGCAGCGAGGACAGATGGCTCCTGTGACGGCTGCCGACATACGTGAATGCAGTATGGAAACACTCAAACTAATGCGGGAATTTCTTGGCACACATAACATCCACATTAGGGAAATGTTTTACATCATTTGAGGGATGGTCTAGCTTGTCTGGTCTCTTCAAAGAGATTACTGGAGAAACTATGAAAACAGCATATCAGGGTTATAAAGGTTTACTGGAAGATCAGATAGAAATGAAAGGGAGGACAGAAAAATGCTATGGAACAGTGAAAACAACATCTGAAAATGTAACATTGGGACTGATCCCGCAGAGAACTCCAGGATGAATATCACATCCAAACTTGTATTTAAGAAGATATTTGGGAAGTAATGAGTTCAATCTAGCAAGGAACAGATTTTTGAAAAGAAGACGTAGGGAAACAGTCAGAAGCACCTACTATGTTTGGAATATTACACATGCAGGTGCAAGTGCCCAATTTAGAAATGAGTCTCTGACATTCCTGCTCACAGTCTAGGAACAAGTGGATGTTTGTGTGCACCTATCGCTGTAAATCAGTCGCATCATCTATGAATATCTTGCTTCTGGAAATGTAAATATTTTCTGGAAAAAAAAGTCTTCTCTGCAGTGTCTTCCCAAAACAGGATGCCTAATATTGGTAAAATTGTAGACCTTTTATTTCAAGATACATCTACACTGGCTTTTCTCTAACAGCAGTTTTTCCATCTACTGCCTCCCAAAGTGATTATGGTAGAGCTGTGATATATCATTAAAGAATATAATGTGCTCAGTGCTTGAAAACCATCTTTTATTGGAAAATATCTTAGTGAAAAAAGAACCATTTTCGAAATTTTGGGCTATTGAATCTTTCAGAAGCGTTTAGGATCCTCAATTTTTTCCTTACTTTTTTTTTTTTTTTTTTAAATGAGATAGGCAAAAGAGAAAAAATCAGAAACTCAGTTCAACACCTTATCCATGGGAGAATAGACAGAAAATGCAGAACAGAAGCACATTGCATTTAATTCACATGCAAATTTCTCCTTTTGCATTAGTAGAGAGCCAGGGCACTACTGCTTTATTCCAGTCCCCAACTAAAGTAGCTGGAATCCCATGTAAGTAAAGCCCATCTCTGCTGTCTCGTCTTTCCTCCTCTGCCCAGTGGTTCTGTTGTCCTGGGGATGAAAGTGGGATGCTGTGCTTGCTGCTGACCGTGGCCAGCTCATGATGGTTTCTTTCTCTGGAGGAGAGGCTTCAACTCCAGATATCTTGCAAAATCCCACCACTGGGAAGAGTAGGATGTCTCTGTGATATCCAATAGAGTAGAATGGAATAGCATGGAATGGAATAGCTGGGTTGGAAGGGACCTACACTGATAGTCTAGTCCAAATAGATATGAGGTGTTAGGCAAGCCTTCTGCAGGGACGGGACAGCGTTCCGGCAGCGAGCGCAGAGGTGTCACGGACGCGGACCCGCAGGCCCCAGGGGAATGGACGTGGCGGTGCGCACCCCGGGCAGGCCGGGCGCTGGGCGCAGCACCCCAGGCTGTCACCGCAACACGACTCCCCAGCCCTGGGGACGCAGGCTCGGAGCCGTGACACTGGTGGAGGAGCGCAGAGAGCCAGGGCAGCGGCTGCTGTTGGGGTGAAAGGAGGGCCCCATCCTGCTACAGCTCTTCTGTCTTCACCCTTCCTATCTCCGCAGTAGAGGCAGCGGCAGCAAGCCTGGTTTTCCGTCACATTGCTGCCCTTCCTTCCCCTTTTCTGTGGCAGGAGCAACCCAGCCCTGGCCCCTTGTCCTCGGGATGGCACTGTTCAGTGCCACGGGATCTTCCGAGGAGCCTGTGGCCGGCTCTGCCAACTTCAGATTCCCCATAGCAAAGGGCTATGTTTGAAGCTGGGGGACTCACAGCCGCCCATGCTCCTAAAGCAGTCCACAGGGGAGGCATGAACCTGTCCCTCATGTGAATTCTTAGCGAAAAGTCAGATGCTTCTGCTAAATTAGGATTCAGAGCTTGCAACTGGGTTTTGCGCTGGCACAACAGGCCGACAGTTACGGCAAGGTCAGTGAAACCGGAGAGTCCGCCCGCCTCAGCCTGCAGGGATCGGAATGCACGCATCCTTCGGGAATATTGTAATCGCTGAACTGCGCTGCCGCCCGTCCGGCACAGCTGGACCCCTTTGCTGCGGGACCCACTGAGGAGCTGCTGTCTCGTCCTTGCGGCCCCTCGGTGAGCGAACCGAGGCATCTGCTCCAGCCTTGAGCCTGTACGATAAACGAGAGAAAGCGCTGGACTCAGATGCCTTTGAAATCACTTTGGGCCTTGCACTGCTCTATTTCTCCCAACAATTCCCATTTGTATACTGTGACATTTAAGCCTTTCAGACCCTTGAAGCAGAACGGCTGGGCAATTATAAACTGCATTTGTTGTTTGTCTTGCACCCCCCTCCCGTGAACTGAACCATGAAAATGGAGATCACGCCGCCTCTGCACTTGTGACCAGGCAGCATCATCTATAAAGCGCTGGGATGAGGCTTTATGGCCCATCCACAGTGATAGGTGCAGAACTCATACAGGTGGACAAGGCTTGGCATTCAAATACTCTGTCTGATCTCCAGATTCTTCCTTCCACAAAGCCAAAAAAGCTTCTCAACAAAGAAGGGCTGAATTTCCCACTCAAAAATCCTGCATGGATCTCTGTTTGCAGACTCCTTCTTTTCTTGGCCTCTTCATAAAGGAGGGCATGGTATAAACGTTATTTATTGTCATCCTCCCTGGGAATGGAGTGTGACCAGTTATAATAATCCCTTGTATTTCCCTTGCATTTAGTGGCCTTTGGCAAACGTTAGGACTTCAGTGTCTGGTCAGGAAGGTAAATGCTGTTATCCGCGGGTTACGGGTGGGAAACTGAGGCACAAGGGTTTTAAATGGCCAGTGGGATCTCTGACTTGGACCCCTATGTGAGGCATTCGCAGCCTGAGGCCTGTGCCAGCCCTCTAATAACAGGGCCGGCAGGAAGAGGTGTGTACAAAGGATTCTGCCACCCCGATATGAGCACAATTCACCAGCTTTTGCACAGATATGGGGAGCTCTAAACAGGACTGGTGGGTCGCAGGGGCCAGGGTCTGTGTCACCTTCCATCGCCGTTGCTCTGGGGCAGTGACAGCTGGCAGAGCTGGGTGCTCAGGGAGGGACGAATGGCACAAACAGCCATCAAGGAATTGCCCAGTGTTGTCTGTCAGAGGCCTTGACATGACCCAGAATATGTATTTCTAACAGAGCTAATTCCTTTTCAGCCACAGAGGCATCCTTCCTTCCCCGTGCCCCCCGTCACTTGTTACGATAGCTGTGGTATTTTTCCA
Organism: Pampusana beccarii; assembly: GCA_013399365.1. NCBI lineage: Eukaryota > Metazoa > Chordata > Aves > Columbiformes > Columbidae > Pampusana > Pampusana beccarii. The sequence goes on from VWYH01010051.1 coordinate 2,155,195, forward strand.
ACATGAAATGAACACACGTAACACATTTTTTTTCCCCCAATGCTCAAGTTTATCTAACCCAAACATTTTTAGGAGCTGGGTAACAGAGCAGAATGCCAGCCTCAAAACCATAACTTTTAAAGTTGCGTGAAAAATTAAAACAAATTAAAAATAGATACTGAATTTGAGAGAGGCTGTAAAAGTTCTGTTGGAACTTGGAGGAGTTTCAGATATTATTTTTAACCATAGACATTTAGCTCTTATGGGAAACAAAACTTAGAAGGACAGATATAATTAGGTCAGATATTGAGAAACTTATTACGCTTTGCTACAGATGATCCCAGGAGAATGTAACTTAAGCCCTTTTTTTTGTATTACGATTCAGTTATGGTTCTTCACTTTTTAATGTAGGATAGAAATGTGCTTTGTATTACTAACTGTTTCAGCATGTGAAGCAATGTATGTTTGACAAGAAATCTGAGGACAGAAGGCGAGATTTTTATTTCGTTTTGTACCAAAATACCTAACATTATGCTAGCATCTGTGCCTGCTTTTGTTCACTGTGTAGACACAATCGACTTACTGATGACACTGGTATCTTCTGGGATCATCTGATGCTTGGCATCTCCAAAGCACCACCGTGCAAATATTAGCTACACCTTGCAGCGTGATTACAACATAGACATTATTCATGTTACAAGTGGGGAAACTGAGGCAAAGAGCAGCAGTTGTCTGACGAACACTGAGCCTGTTTCACAGCCACAGCCAGGACTCAAGAACTTCTGCGTTCTGCTCCCACTGCTTCTGCAGAGACAGCCGCTTTCAGACAAGAAGTGAACATTTCATACGTATCCAGACAAGAAAAATCTTTATCAAAAGAAGAAATGAGCCCGTAGGTGGCTGATAGGGAGTACAGTTAGCACATGCATCTGTCATTACTCATGGCATTTATCATGTGAGGCACACTGTTCTTTAAAGGAGGCATCTCGTTTGAGGGAATACTGGTTTTCCTAGCAGCTACAGTGATCTGGGGAGGGAGACTTGGTGAGTTAGTGATGGATTGCACATCATTCGTTGTGAAGCCTGCTCAGAGGGAGGTGGAAGTGCACTGGAGTCATGCTGGGCAGGTCCTGGGTACCAGGATTCCTGGCACAGCCCTGCTAGCTCGGGAGTAGGAAAAACAATATTCTCACTGATAAAGATTTGCTGGCACCTCTCCTGGAGCGTGTGGCCAGAGCAGACAGAACGCATACAGGCGAGAGAGCCTTTTGGCTAGATAGCTTGAATTTTTCAGGGCTGTGGTTTAGTTGTATCAGCAGCAGGTCTCCACTGCTACCATAAAATCTTTCTCCAACCAGCAAGGGATTTGTGCCTATAGCTATTAGCAAAACTTCTGTAGTGCAGATGGGTTATGAACAAGGACAAAAATGCAAATTTTCACAATGACCGCAGTATGTGGGTTGTGAGTTTGGGTCAGACCCTTCATCACATGAAACAGAAGGCATCTTCTCACAGCTAGGCTGTGTCCAGGCCAGTAGTGGTGAGAAGCCACTCTTGAATCCATCTTTAATCTGAAGTGAAGATTAGCAAGAGGCAATGGCAGGACCACCTAGACCTAAGCACACTCAAGATAACTTGATCCAATTGCTATTAACATGGAGCAAGACTCCATAGCTGGCATAGCATCAGAGGAAGATAAAACAAGCCATTAAACAGAATACATCCGTATTTCTTATCTTAGAAAATCATAGGTGAAAGGAAAACACGTAAATTCCCAAGGTAAGTAAAAATCTCATGCTTGGCCTGTAAGAAGTCTTGATCAACACAAAGTGGTGGAAGGTAACTGAGTCCTGCACATGTATTTGTGGCAACATAAGAGTGTCATCCCTCCCACTGTTGTCAGTATTCAGGAGTTTACTTGCTTTCTACCCCTATAGGTGTTAGGGATTGCAGTCGAAGTTTCCCTGTCTGCCACAGGATGTATTAAGGTTGATGAGCTGTTCATAATTATTGCTAATGACTACAAGGTAGTGATATTGCTCTTTACCTTCAAGGTAATAAGTGGCATCAAGCTCTGGCAATAATTTCCTGGAATAAACACTGTACTTTTACTTTCTAATGTAAATTGCACTCTTATTGAGGCAACAAACTGCAACTGTTTCTTCAGGCTGTGGGAGACTTCCAGTAAGTGATAAAAGCCTCGGTCATGTAATATTGTTGGGTGCTAGTTCCTCATAGTGCTTTGCTTGCTGAGCTTGCAATAGGGGCCACACAAAGGAAACACATTCCCTGTCTGCAGCACGAAACTGTACGGCAAGTTTGTCTTTGTCCATGTGGCTGGCTCAGACCTTGGTTGTTGCCTCTCAAACATTCCACTTCTTATGTGCAATCGCAGAACCTCACTGCCCTGAGAAACTCAAATCATCTGAGTTGTAACTCAAAGCCCTGAAGTAACCATTCCAAGATAGGGAAAAATCTTGGATAGCCTGTTGGGTATAATGCTTCTTGGTAGCGTTCAGACAATAAATTGACTTAAATTAAAGCTTGTTAAGATTAATACTGTCTGAGAATACATGTGCCTTCCTATATTGAGTAACTCTGCAGCCACACTTCTACCACAGTCTTTTCTTCGCTGCTGCTTCTCCGCATTTCTGTTAAACTCTCAGTTGTCTGTTAAGTCTATCTCAAGCATTGTCAAGCCTTATGTAGCTCTGCAGGAGAGTAAATTTCCTTACTCAAGGTATACTGGCTAAAGAAGTTTAGTGTTGGTTTTATTTATTTATTTGTTTATGTATTTGTTTATTTATTTATTATTTATTTAATTACTGAGGGGGTTGGTTTAACTTTTAACAAAATAAAAAAAAAAAAAAGAAAAAAAAAATCCCAACAAGATTACTTTTTTGCTTCTGTACCAAGAATCAGCTTCTCCCAGTATACTAATATAATTCAGATCTCTAATGTTGCACACCAACAACTGGTGTAGCAGTTACAGCTCTCTCCTGACACAGTGGCTGAGCTCTGAATTTGACATTTGAGTGTTCCCTGCTGTAGGCAATTGTGCCTGCATCTCTAGGGTAGTGGCAGGGGAGCAGACTATGCAGAAAAACTCCACTATAGGTTTTCAGGGTGTTTCTCTAAAAGATACTATCAGGCAAACACGGAACTCCATCCTTAGGCTTTGACAAGTGAAATTGTGTTCCTTTAAATCCTTAAAACATCATATTTCTCTGATAATATTCAAGGCAACCGGTAGGATGGCTACTTGCCTTTCCTATTTTTCAGAGGAAAGCAAAAGCAAAACCAAATTCTTCCCAGTTTGATACCAGAGAAACACTGTCTACTTGAAATAGAGGCAGCTTTTGAAAATGAGTTAAAAGTCATCTTCTTGCCAATGTTTGTGGGTGTTCATCCTGCCTGTGCAGCAAGAAAAATCCTGCAGGGAACCTCAGAAATGCCAGTGCAAGCAGGTAATGAAGAGCTAAACTCCTGCTAAATTCCTTCCTTCGAGGAGGAGGGGGAAGGCAGATGGTAACTCCTCACTGGAGCACTGTGCGTATGCCTCTTTTTGAAGCTTTACCTCTATCGAACTGATGTGTTTGACTAAAGAATTATATCCTTGCTGCAGAAAGCAGGAGCAAGACATCAGCATGTTCCCTGCCTGAATTCCTCCAAGCTGGGGAAAAGTGCTATGGAAAGCAGGGAGAGGAGAGGGTAGGAGCTGCTCACTGCACTCCCAGCTGCAGGAGAAAATGTCAGGACTACTGCCGGCCTACCAAGTGAAAGGTGTTGGGGAGCATTGTTCAGATTTACCAAATTGATGTGATTTATTGTGTTTTTCTTTCATCCCTCTCCAAAGATTTTCTGTCTGTTTAAGTATTTTTTTTTACTTTATTGCTCACAGTTGGGGATGTTTCACACAATGAGGTCCAGGTAATACAGTGCAGTTTTCCAGATTTCTCCGTGGAAGCTCAAAATAATGCTTAAGTGCTTTCTTGTAAGGCACTCTAGAAATTGAACCCAACCCCTGCTTCATCAGTCCATTTGTGGCAGAACAGTAGGAAAGCCCGCCTCTACTTGGACTTTATAGCTACATTAAACCACATTTTTTTCACAATAAAGGCATAGCCTTGGACTATGGCTTCTCAGGAAAGGAAAAAAAAAAAAAAAGAGAAGTGTTTAGGCCACTGTTAAAGTAATTTTTGTTCATTAGTCTCTGACGATGTTCTGGGGAAGATAAAGCAGTGCAAGGGAAGTATGTCCTAAATTTGAGGGGTATACATTTTTTCTACTTCAGCCAGCTGGGGAGTTTGGAGTTCATCACATTGAGGGCAGGAGAGGATGTTAAGAACATTTTAAAGTCTGTGCTGAATGCACTGAATTGTGTTCATTTCAGCAGTCACCTTTCTGAAAATATTTTATCCTGACGCATTCAAAATGAAACATTTGTTTTTTCATATCTAAAAGCCTTTTCAAGTTTTATCTACATTTAATTTAGTAAAAATCGCCCATCTACCCAAATAAAACACTATGTTTTGCCTTCATACCCAGTTCCCACCTTTGTTTCTTTGCTAGTATTCCACTTCAGATAAAGGGTCAAAAAGGTCCAACCCACACCAGCCGCAGACCTTCTGGATCTTTGTTTCATTGAGTAACCTTAAAACATCGGTAACTTGTGAAGCTGAGCAAAACAGAGGATTTTTACCTGGCCCAGCCTGGCAAAGTTGCGGCCCTCACTGGGACACCTTATGAGGCAGAGAGCTTGTGTCAGAGGAGGGCTCAAGGAGCCCAATTAGCACCTCAGTTGAGTGCTGGTTAATTGGTGATCTGAGCCTCAAAACACGGCATTGTAGTCAGGGCTGTCCCTGAGAGTAAGGCCTGTTGGAGCACAAGTGGGTTTGACCACCATTGCTGCCCCAGGGCAGGGTGAGGGCAGTGCCCTGCAGCCATCTTAGGGGAGTGCCCCACGGCCACTTTAGGGCAGTGTCCGTGGGCATCAGGACATGGCAGGCTGGGCCGGTGACTGGAGCGGCTCCACTTGGCAAGGGAAGAACCTCCTGGAGGGGTGGGAGGTGGCAGCCATCCTGCTTCTGGCAGGAGAAAGGTACCAAGCAGCGTTGTCCAGGAGGCCTCATTAGTTTAATGGCGAGTAGTGCAAGCAGGTGTCACTTCCCGGGGACACTCTATAAATGTGCAGCAGAGCCATGGCATGAGCACCGAGGGGAGTTTTATCCAAAGTAAGAAAACAAGAGTCTAATAAAGAGCACGATCATTATGCTTAGGTGCTATCATCATCAGACTAGGCGTGTTAGCGAGTGTCTAACAGTCTAGACAGCCTGACTGTCACCAGAATCTAGTTTCAGAAAAGATCTGATGCCCAGAAGATACACCTGATGCACCGTGGAAGATATACCTGGCCCTGGATGAAGGTGGGCGGCCACTCCTTTCGAGGTGGGGTTTATATGGGTTCAACTGCCCTGTTTCCATCCTGCAGTGGATGGCAGGGAGGGATGGAGGTGGGGGCCAAAGGTACACCACCAGGCTGCTCAGGGACATGGAGGACACGAAGTCTCAAGTGCCATAGAGAATAACCTTTCTTTGTATACCTGGTATGTAGGAGCAACATGGAATACTTGGGTGAAATCTGGCTAAACTTACATCAGGCAGTATTTGTTTTTACATTAAATCTGGTGTGGAAAATGGCATAGATGTTTCTGGACTGGGAACTGGCTCCTTTGAACTGTCCTGCACCACAATGTGCCTTCCAGGTGGTGAAGGGCGCCTGTGAGCTTTCCAGATGCTGTGCTGGAGCCAGACGTGGTGCAGCTGAAGGACACACCAGCAGGACTGAGCTACCTTCAGGGTAAGACCCAGGAGGAACAAAATGGTTTGAAGCCACCTTTTAATGCATCTTTGCCGTGGTCTTTCATCTTACTCTGAGCCAAAGACATGAGAGATGAAGAAAAGAAGTCCTGGAGATGTCTCGTTGCTTCAGTTTTATGAAGTCAGGGAAGAAAGAATCCTTTATTTAATTCTGACTATTCTGCAAAAGTTTGCTTCTGCTTTTGTATGTATTATACTGCATACAAAGTCCCTGTTTCTTTCTGTTGGACGCAGGTAAAGAAGACCGAGCAGTCCAAATGAATCAACGTGCAACTACCCTGACCCATTGCCTCTGCTGAGATCTCAGCAACACATGCAGCAGCTGTGGAATGCCTATCCTGCTTTACATTCAACCCCTACCTAATTCTGGAATAATTTTCATGTGTAGACAAGCCAGGGCAAGGCTGCAGTGCTAACTGCCCTGCCTTTCTGTCTTCAGGAATTCTCCCGTGGGAAGGGAAAGCTTCGTTTCCTCTTTAAAGCAGTGATTTGTCCCAGTATCTTCCACAGCTGCACAAAAGTGGGGAGACTAGATACCAGGATATGTGCAAAACGAGATGGGCTGGAGTGGGAATAAGCAAATCAAACTCCCTTTGTGTGAAGGTCCCACCTGCCACTGTAAGATAGATCCAAACCAGAACACTGAACGTGACTCCGCTCTGATGCCAGGGAAATTCAAATCCAGGTCCAACATAGAAACCTAGGAATGAGAGGTGAGGTAACACGACACTTCCCTTCGGGATGGCTATGCGAAAGAATGCAGGAAGAAGGAAAAATTAACCCTGTCTGCATGCGAAGTGAGCCACGTCCCTCCCTCTCTCAAATCCTGGGGGAAAGACCCCCTTTGCGTTCAAGATTTGAACATTATTCTTGTGCCCCAGGCAAGAAATGGCACAATACAGCTCTAATGACTGGGATCTAGGGGAATGTGGAGCCCATTATGAATATTGCAGACTTCGCAATACTGACTGCTGGTGTCGAGGAGGCAAAAAATAATAACCACTTTAGGAACGATTTTCTTCATTTGATGCAAGAAAGTTAGCTAGCAAATAAGTTGTCCTTGATATTTATTGCAGGTGACCCTTACCTACACTGGAATATTCAGTCAGTTGTGTAGCACTGGATTCAGAATGCATGTTGTACTATCATCTGTGATGACTAAAGATGATCCCAGAACTCAGTACCACTAACACTTGCTTTACTGTCCCTTTCATCATGGTTTCATGGCATTTATATTATGATACAGAAGCAGCGAAGTGATTTTGGAGACAACTATAGTAGTTATAACACTCTCACTCAAAACTGCCATTAAAACATTTTTCAGAGAGTGAAGAGATGAAATTTGAAAGAGAAGAAATTTGAAAAAAAAGCCTGGGGCAATGGCTGATTTCCATTTTAGCAGACATCTGAGGTGGGCAACGGAATCTCAGCTATGGTACCATCTGAAGGCTGATGCTTTTAGTTCAGTGGCACCTAAGAGCTATACACCATCAGCCAAAGTTTTGTTCACTATTTATACAGAGCCAGCACCTGTGATGTTCTGGTCTGGAGGCTGCAGGAGTCCCAGCTACTGCAAAAAAGTAGTACCTGCTAATGCAGAAAAATTCACTATAGATATACACACCTATTTGCTTGACAGTGTTGTGCTTGCTGATAAAAGGCAGATATTTAGTCCTGGGTTTGCAGAGGTACTTAGTCAAAGCTGAAGAAGCTCAGGTGGGAAGCGCTTCTGACATTAAAAAGAAGACTTGCATGCTGCATAAACGTTCCAGTATGGAAGGCTTAAAACATACGGTGACTTTACTTACTCCTACCTTTTGGATCAGTGACTATTGCAGTTCGCTGGAAAAAACCCAAGGCAAAACACAGCCCAAACTGTGGAACTGCATATGGTTTTGACTCAAAACTGTGCAAAAATGTGGTCTTTCAATGATTTGGGGAGTTGAAACCGTAATTTCTTCCTCCTATGATCTGCTTCGTAATTCCCACTGGATACCTATTGGAAAACTCGGTCCTGCTGCACCCCCGGATTGGCCTTGGTTTACTGAGAAGGGCTGCAAGGCGGTCAGGGGAGCTCAGCTGAGACGCGGTGCTGGAACAGTGAACCCCACAGCTGAACCCTGGAGAGGTCTCAGGTGGTTCTATTTAGAAGCTACAGTTTCTGTCAAATTAGTTATAGCCCCCCACGGGCTTAGATCTAGGCCAGTTTTAAAATCATCATAGAGCCTATTATATTTAAATACGTACTCCACTCACAGCTTGAGTGGTAGTGGTGCATCTTCTAAATCAGGTCGATGACTAATCAAGGGCAGTTTGTACTAAAAGGAAAAAAAAAATGTGGCACATGCATGACTTGTAGATGAGGCCCAGTGTCACACACTCTGCCAGTGTGGGGCTGGGCAGCTCAGGGGTCGGTCTGGTCCCAAACTCGTTTGAGCATTAACCTGGTGACTATTTAAGGTCACTTGGGTATTTTACCTGGTTTAAGTACTAAAAGGCCCTATGGTGTTACAGCTATTTGACTGTAGGGTTAAGGGTATGGTTTCTATGATATTCAGGATTATGTTGTTTCATGTGAGCACCAGTGATACAGCCAGGAGGCCTGCATGGATGAACAAGGAGCTCCTGGACAAACTCAAATACAAAAAAGAAACCTACAGAGGGGGCAAGCAAGGACAGATAGCCTGAGAGGAATACAGAGAAATTGTGTGAGCAGCCAGAGATCAGGTTATAGGAAAGCTAAAGCCCTGATAGAATTAAATCTGGCCAGGGACATCAAGAGCAACAAGAAAAACTTCTGTAGATATGTCAGTGATAAAGGAAGACTAGGGAAAATGTGGGCCCTCTCTGGGAAACGGGAGACCTGGTTACCTGGGGTATGGAGCAGGCTGAGATATTAAGCTTTTTTTCTTCAGTCTTCACCAGTAAGTGCTCTAGCCACATCGCCCAAGCTGCAGAAGACAAAGGCAGGGACTGGGAGAACGAAGAATTTCCCACTGTAGGAGAAGATCAGGTTCAAGACCATATAGGGAACTTGAAGGGGCACAAGTCCATGGGACCTAATAAGATGCATCTGTGGGTCCTGAGAGAACTGGCAGATGAAGTTGCTAAGCCAATATACATCATATATGAGAAGTTATGGCAGTTTAGTGAAGTTCCCACTGACTGGAAAAGGGCAGACATAACCCCCATTTTTAAAAAGGAAGAAAAGGAAGACCCAGGGAACTACAGACCAGTCAGTCTCACCCCTGTGCCCAGCAAGATCATGGAGCAGATCCTTCTGGCAACTATGCTAAGGCACATGGAAAATAAGGTGGCTTCACTAAGGACAAATTGTGCCTGACAAATTTGGTGGCCTTCTATGAAGGGGTTACAGCTTTGGTGGATAAAGGAAGAGCAACTAATATGATCTACCTGGACTTGTGCAAAGTATTTGACACTGTCTGGCATGACACCCTTGTCTCTAAATCAGAGAGAGACACAGATTTGATGGATGGACCATTCAGTGGATAAGAAATTGGCTGGATGGTTGCTCTCAAAGAGTTGTGGTCAACAGCTCGATGTCCAGGTGGTGACCAGTGACAAGTGGTGTTCCCAGGGGTCGGTATTGGGACCTTCGCTGTTTAACATCTTTGTTGGAGACGCAGACAGTAAGATCGAGCGCACCCTCAGCAAGTTAGCTCACGAGACCGAACTGTGTGGTGCGGTCAGCACGCTGGAGGGAAGGGATGCTATCCAGAGAGACTTTGATACTCTTGAGAGGTGGGCCTGTGTGAACTTTGTGAAGTTCAACAAGGCCAAGTGCAAGGTCCTGCACATGGGTCGGGGCAATGGCAATCCTCAGCAAAATACAGATTGGGTGGAGAATGGATTGAGAGCAACCCTGAGGAGAATGACTTGGGGTTGTTGGTTGATGATAAGCTGGACATGACCCAGCAACGTGTGCTTGCAACCCAGAATGCAAACCGTACCTTGGGCTGCATCAAAAGGAGCACGATCAGCAGGTCCAGGGAGGTGATTCTGCCCCTTTGCTCTGCTCTGGTGAGACCCCACCTGGAGTCCTGTGTCCAGCTCTGGAATCCCCAACAGAAGAGGGACATGGACCTGTTGGAACAAGTCCAGAGGAGGGCTATGAAGATGATCAGAGGGCTGGAGGACCTCTCCTATCAAAACAGGCTGAGAGAGTTGGGGTTACTAATCCTGGAGGGGAGAAGTCTCTGGAGAGACTTTGTAGCAGCCTTCCATTACCTAAAGGAGTCCTACAAGTAAGCTGGAGGGGGACTTTTTACAAGGGCATGTAGTGATAGGACAAGGAGTAATGGCTTTAAACCAAAAGAGGGTAGATTTAGATTAGATAAAAGGAAGAAATTCCTCACCATGAGGGTGATGAGGCACTGGCACAGGCTGCCCAGAGAAGCTGTGGATGCCCCATCCCTGGAAGTGTTCAAGGTCAGGTTGGATGGGACTTCGAGCAACCTGGTCTAGTGGAAGGTGTCCCTGCCCATGGCAGGGGGGTTGGAACTAGATGGTCTGTAAGGTCCCTTCCAACCCAAACCATTCTATGATTCTATGATACTTTATCATGCACATTGGTATAATTTTACACACACAAGTGTCTCCACATCTATAATAAGTGCTATATATCAAGCCCTTGTGTGAAATTGCCTTGGTTTCTAGAGATGTGATGGGATTGACTTCACCTGATTTCAGTGCTTACTGTGTCTCTTGTCTCATTAGACAACTGGGCCCCTTTTGTAGTCAGAAAGAAACGAGTGTTGAAAAGGTGTTTTGCCTGATCTCTTTGAGACATCTGCGTAAGGATGAGAGGAATCAGGTTCTGGACTTGTTGATTTCTCCCCACTGAGTGTCAGAGGAGTCCGGTGCTTTGCCTTGGAGCTGCTGTCCCAGCACCCCAGCCTCCTGCTGCCTGTGTCACTCATGTCTCCCTGCATCCTTGGCTGATCACAGCTCCCACAGGAAGCATGTGTGGGTGGCAAATGCGGTTAGCCCCATGGTGCAGTCCTGGCTGATCCACAGGGTGCTGCAACCAGAGATCCCATCTGAAGGTGGGGTAAGCTGCAAGGTACATCCGTGGGAAAGGAAAAAGCTCAGGTGTTTGTCTTGGACAACCAAGAGACCAGAAACTCAATGACCCTAAATGTTCTTCATAAAGCCAGAAGAAGAACCACTCAACACGCTAGTGTGCTTTGCTGTGATTTCCTCCTCTTTTTACAGGCTCTTATTAACAGTTCAGTGAGGAAGATTTCACTTTCCTCATTCTCCTCAGGCCTTTCGGTCTATCCCAAGACACCGCTTTTCAAGGTTCTCCAGGTATCCTTAGCCCTGTCAGGGTGGCAGCCTGCAGAGCCATTTACAGCTGGGGCCAATCCCTCCCCACACTTGCCTGACCCTGCCTGCCCACACCAGCCTCTGCATGATGACCGGGGCTGCCTCAGCTCCAAGCTGCAGGGAAAGCCAGGACACAAGGGAAACTGGCCAGCAACCCAAACCTACCCTGGGACTGCGTACAAACAGATCTGGCAACGAGCCTGGCCTCTCAGCAGCTCCCGGGGAGAAATACCCTGATGAGCAAACGTGAAATGCGAAGAGAGGAGGATGAAGGAAGCAGCCAAGCTTTTCAGATGATCTGAAGCAGAATCTAGTGGGTGTTTTCACTCCTTCCAGTTCCCTCTGAAAACCCTTGCTGGCAGTGATAAGATCACATGGGTGCACAAGCTGGTTATTGCACAATGTTGTTGCAGGCGGTTGAAGAGGCTGCGTGGCTGGTTTTTAATGTACACTGCCCCCTCCGGCTTCCCTCTCCGCTGCTGCTGTGCTGCCAGGTGTCCTGCAGGAATCCGCGGTGCAAGTGAGAAGGGAGCAGGGCTGCAGAGAAGGGGAGAGCAGCATAGTTTTATGGGTGATGTCAGCCAGGACACGCCATGTCCTCAGGCAGCATGGCAGAAAGTGGGAAGATGCTGTTCGGAGAAGCTGGCAAGCAAGTGGTGTCATTTCCGGAGCACAGGAGATGTAAGGAGATTTTTCTGCCTCAAATTGCAGTTTGCATTCATGCAACTGGCACTGCACGGTGACAGGGTTCAAATGTTTGACTCCCATTTATTTTTGTTTCTTTCATGGTTTAGTTCAGCAGTGTTAGCGCTTACATAATCTGCAGCAGGCTCTGATATTAACAGCTCATTAAAATGAGCAGGGAACAGGATTCACACTGCTACTGCTGCTGTGTTTGCTTAGAGACAGGTATTCTCTGACACGGCTGAACGAAAGTTGTTGGGTTTTGGTGGTTTTTTTGTTTTTTTTGTTTGTTTTTTTGTGGTTTTATGTTTTTTTCTGGGGAAAACTATCTTTGTAACAGATAAGGCTAAGAATAGACAAACTCCTTGGCTTCCACCCATCTTTCAAAGAGACATCCAGATGGGAATCCTGAGTCCAGTGAGTCAGACCGTCTGTGCAAGATGAGGGGGCAGAGGGCTCCTTTTTCGCAAATCTTCCTGCTAGATAAGCAGGATTTAGAGAGCGTTTTCACTCTGTGAGAGCTCCCTGTGATCCTGCAAGGGCACTGAGGGCACCCGTGCAGCAGGTCATGGCTGTGAGCAGGACTGCGGCAATGATGTTCCTCAAGCAGCGCAGCCATCAGCACATCCCTCGCCGGGGCTGCACAGCGGTGGGGCCTTTACACACCGGGAAACCTCTTCCAAGGAGGGAAATGTGATGATACTATTCCAGAAGAGGAAATGAAGAAGAGATACGCTCAAACATCTGAGGAAAAGGGCCTGTCCCTCCAATGGGTTCACAACAGGTTTTGCTCTAAGAAGAGGAAACAGAAGGTGGCCCGACCAGGATGAGTTTGTCCCTGCTGCGAGGTTCCCAGTTGCCTCCCCTTGTTGGCAGTTGGAAGGACAGGCAATGGCCAATATTCCTAAAGCAAAAATGGGCAAAGAACGAGGTGGTAGGACGACTTTTTGAAGCTGCCTATTCGATATGTCTCTTGAAAGTGTAGTATTTCTGAGCCAGCGCAGAAGAGCTGTCCAAATAAATACAACACTGAATTCAGTATTTCTGTTTTTCCAAAGTGTTTTGAAAGAAGTAGGGATCACTGCCTTTGGATTAAGTGATTTTAGGAACCATCCCTCATGAGGGAACTAGGTCATTCAAAAATGCCAGCTGACAACTGCCAGAAACAATTTATTTTAGGGGCAGTACTTGTATGAGTGAAGTGAGAATACAGAAATCCTCAGTCTTACACCTCCAGGTTGACAGGTGAGATACCGATTGAAGTTCCATCACTACGATAAAACACAGGTCCCTGGGGTACCAGCAGCAAACTGGATCTTCATTAACCCCTGTACATGACTGTATTTGTGTGAGTGTCAAATAGGATAAAAGACCTAAAGTGTTGAAGAAAAACACAGCCACACTGCAGACGTTTTCTTTAAAGCTGTAAAAATTAAAATATATATTTTATATGGATTCACCCACTCTTAAAATCAAAGCCTAAAGGAATGTCTTTGGTGTTCAAGAAATGGCACAATATGTATCTTTCCCTCACTGCAAGATGGCAGGTTTCAGTAATATGAACACTTCTAGTGCACAAAACTAAATAAAAGGTATTGCATATCTCTTTGTGTGTGGGATTTGTTCTTGATTCACATGGCAACTTAATTTATACTCTCTTTGTTATGAGAAACAGATCAGACCAGCTGTTCAGTGTCAGCAACCAGAAAATGCAGCTCCTGAGATTATAGAAACCAGTATTGCTGCTGTAGTGTGGCATTACTGGTCCTACGGGAAGATCTTTTCTATGGTAAGGAAAAATAGTGCTTATGTGCACTATTCATTTTTCATTATTTTACAGGAAATGTTCTAAAAGGAACATCTATGAAGCAAAGCAGTCATGGAAAGTTGTCCTTGTTTCTTCCTTGTTATTATATTAGCTGAGGAGAGCAACAGAGGTCCTTCATCCCCTTCATCCATTCTTCTGAGGTGACAGTGTACTTGGTGCATCAGTGATGGATCACTGCTATTCATAAAGTGTTTTCTGATACTCTCAGAGAAACGAGATATTATAGGATAAAGTGTTAATTCTATCTGATCTTGCTGTTATCCCTATAAATCCCAGAGGCAAATAACACAAAACTTAGCAAATCAGTCCCTATCTATTAAGAATGGTATTTCAGGGTTTGGTAGAGCAGCAAATTAATACTGCATTCTGGATGACTGGTTGAAGAGATCTGATCATCTCTAGTTTCTCTGCTCATAGACTTCAAAGTTTCTGTATTCAAGGCTGCTGACAAGCCTTGTTTTCCCCAGAGCTACTCCTCTATAATGTCATCTGTATAACCCAGTGCAGCATCATCGAACAAATGTACCTCTTCTGCATTTATAACGTGACTTTTGCTTACATTCTGTGTTCAGAATGACTAAGGTCCTGTTCTGCAGCACAGCCTAATACCCATAGAAATTGATGGAAGTGAGACATCTGTTTGCTTGGTGGTTTTTGATCCAGTTCCTTAATGTTCAGGTTAGCCTGACAGAGATCAGCTGCTTCTGCAAGAGGGGATGACTGTGTATCGGTCAGGAGCAGGGGAGAGGATTGGTAGGGCTCTGTAAGACGACAGAGTGAAACTTCTGGCAGGTATCAGTTTCACAGGAGAAGTAAAAAACAGTAATGTCTACGCATCCAGTGAAAACAGATACAGATTGCCCCTTTTTCAGATTTTCCTCTAGCCTTTATACCTCACTTATAGTGCGTCAAATACAAGTTCTTAGACATGAACACAGACGTGGACCTCACCAAACGCCATCTAAAAGCGCTGTGGACATGGGGCCAGCAGACGGAACATGTTGTTCAGATGTTTCCAGAGGCTCTTGCAGAAGCCTCCCCTGGGCAGAGCTCGCTAGATATTTTCATCAGCTGGAGATACTTCTGACAGAAACCTGTCTAACGGCCAGTGAGTACTGGCAGTTACCCACGGCGGATCAGGCAAACAAACAGTGTCTCCTCCTCTTCCCCGCCATGCCAACTTGCAGGACAGCTCTGTCTGTAGAAATGATTCAGGAACATCTTTGTCGGACTGGAGCCAGTGAACCTCAAACCCAGTGCCCTGGCCTCTTCTGTCTCCTTCTGGTGCTGTCGGTGGCAGATGAACATCCCTCCATTTCCCTCTGGAAGTTTACGCCGAACTGAGCTGGTTATACTCCTGGTTATCATCAGCACTGATGCAGAAATGGAGCCCTTAGAACGTGGGACCAGCCAGGCTACACTCAGGAGCAACCTCCCACCCCTGCTTTTGGAGGTCAGTGTCCCCTGCCCTCTTGCCTGGGTGCAGAAGAAGCACCACCCTCTGATGAAGGAACAACTTAGAGCTGTAGCACCTCCTTCTAGAAGCACAGCTCCTTCCTTCAGTCGTGCTCTGGAGCAAAGTCATCACCTCTGATCCTGATGCCATATGTACACTTCAGACTTTCCACAACAGCCCCCTCACCCATGTTTAGAGATCCATGCATACTGATACCCTGCAATGTAGTTACTAACAACTGTATTTACAAGAAGAGGACACCTTATCCTACAAAGAAGTAGAACAAACGCAGCATGGAAGAGTGGAGGGGAGGTTTGATTCACCAATTGCAAAATTGTGTTGTGTTCAGCCATAAGGAGTAGATGCAGAACTTATTGCTTCCCTACATAGCTAAGATAATATTAAAGGACTGAGCACTTTCCTACATAGAAAAGTTAATATTAAATGTCAGTAGTTTCATTAGATCAGTCATATAATTCTTCTAATTCCGTACATGAGAAATGTGGCCCTAATTGCAAGTACTCTGAACTCTAGCAGAGTAAGGCTATGCCTGCTCTGGGCTGACACTTCTGTTTAGATGATGCAGTGAATTATGCTTAGACAAAAACTGTATTAAAAAGCTAAGCAGAACTTGACAAACGATCAAGAAATGTTTTATGGGAAGAAAATTTATAAAATGAGTAATATTTATGCATAGTTAAAACATATTTGCCAGGTGCTGAGGAAAGGGGAAATATTAATTAACAGCACTTTTTTACAGCAGAAAATTAATTGAAATTATTCAGAGTCCAATTCTGCTCTCCTTGTGCTGTGACTAATCTAACTGAGATGAATAGGCTACTTGTAGCATAAGAAGCTTCTTAGCATGACTAACTTTGGTGGAATCAAGCCCTCCATGAACATTATTAACCAGTTTCGAAACACAGTGCTCATTTTGTTTTCCTCTACTGAAAGACAGGCAATTTTATCCACTCCTTTACATTTCCAAGATGCCCCAAAAGGTGTCATTTCAACTTACGCCAAGAAAAAAAACAACCTAGTTATAAGATGGTGTTCTTAAAGGTGTAAAATGGCTCCTGTATGTATAAGAAGTGAAATCACACTTTCAACCTTCACATCTCAGGATGGCAGGGCCCCTACCAGGGTGTTATGCCAGTGGAGGCTTAGCACCCTCAGTGCCAAAGGGATGTGTTGGGTTTTCTGGTGTCAGATAATGTCAAAGCACAGGGCAGGACCATCCCCTGGATTTCTCAGGGTACCCGTGTTCTGCAGCCATCTGCTGCACAGAGCTGACGCTCTCAGTGGTTTCATTGTGAGACGTAGTCTTAAAGCATTTAACATAACCACAGTCTGACAGACAGGAAGATGTTTATTCCCTTAGGGAAGATATCAACAAAAGCACATCTGGACGCAAAGCAAAGCTTTTGGATCCTGTCCTTGTGGCCTGACACCATAAACAATGAAGTCAAACTCTTTTTGCCTGCGGGAGGACTTTGCACTTTCGATCCAGAGATGTGCTAACACAGAGCAGAAAGTAAAGGTGGCATCCCAGGTGGACCACTGGCAGATCTCTGGATTTCCCTGGAAGGAAATCCTTATACTGTTTCTGAGTCCTGCTTTTTGTTTTCTGGGTCCTGTGCAGGCAGTTCAGTCGTTCTCCAAGCAGAGAGGAGATGCCTGACAGGCTCCCATGCACACAGAGGAGCTGGTGCAGGGTGCAGATAATTACTGGTTTTCTCTCTGCATCTGACCCAATGTAAGAACTTTTTCCTTGGTTCTAATATTACAAGAAAAACAAAATCCTTACACTGCGGCTACTTATTAAGCTATTCTAATTTATTCCATTTTGGTCTTTACATAATGAGTTCTTAAATAAGACTACAGGCTTTCTGACAATCCACTCCTCAGCATGTCTGCTAATGATGCTGTGGATTCATGGGAAGATGGCAAACACAGGATAGGATGCCGAAATATTCTGTTCAATGTCCCATATATTCTACCACCTCAGCGATAAACGTTCTGCATTGCTGGTTAGAACATGGGAACAAGTGTAGTGCTGCCTACACTGGTCATCTGCCAGAATTTGGACCTTACTCTCACACTAACCTTTATGGTACTGCCACCACATGGAAGAAAGGGCCCGAGATGTAATATAATTGAATCACAAATTGTCTAAAGTTGTGGAAAACATTTTATAGTTTTAGCCTCCTGTGTACATAAGGCCTTAATGAAATGTGTCAGGTCCCAGACGAGGTTGTGCATTCCTCCAAAAGTCCTAGGTCATAAGTATGTGCAAGAAAACACAGAAAATAATGTCTTGTCATGCAAGACAGGAATGCATTTCACCTCCCATCTGAAAGGCAGGCATATAATTTATGCTATGATCCAGGATCCTGTGAGCATCCGTGGAGAGGACCACCCCTAAGATGAGTCATCCCACCTACTCTAGACACCTCACTTAGGAGGTGGTGAGTCACCCGTGAGAGTGCCTCTTTCTGCACTGATTGCAGAGGAGATGGAGACAGCCGGCACACAGCGGCTGCCCGGATTATCGGTCATTGGTGTAAGGGGAATTCTACCTCAGCTGACGGGTGTTTCACTCCACCTTGTCAATGGTGGCGTCAAGGGAGGAATAACATCTCTGTCCTTTCCTGTTGAGTATGTGAGGTGATAAAGGTAGCACTGGTTGCTGGAATGAGGTCCAGAACCACCCTAACTTAAGTAAATTTTGTGCTTTTCAGGCCTCTCTGTCTTGCCTTTGCAGAGAGGACATGACACTTGCAGTCCCTCGGTTGCTACCCTCCATCAGAAATGGGTCATTCTGCCTTTAAACCTTGACGGTTGGCATAGTGATTAATGAGATTTGAATTTAATGATAATACTAAGGCTGAAATGGTTCCTTGGGGAACCTCTTTCTCCATTTGACTTCCGTTTACAAGTTATATACAAATCCGAGTCCCTTCACTTCGCTGAGCTTGTGCTGTTCATCTTTGAGAGCCGCCTGTGGAAATGTTGAATTGAAAGCATTTGCCTGCTCTTCACTGGGGCCTCCTAAGTCCTTTCTAAACTGCTGATGTCTGCCAAGTAGCAAGAGGCTGGCCTTGTTGCTGTGCCCATGGCACTTTCTTCATCTGGGCTCCCATCACACTCAGTGGGGCTGTTTTGGGGGCTGGCAGGGGTGTCACAGTATGTGAACTGTGTTCTTTCCATTTGCAGACTTTCTCTTTTCGTTTATGTGCTGCTTATTTGGCCTCTGTATAAAGCTAGTGTCATGCCCACATGTCTTCATGGAGTCAACAGGTTCATTTAGGATTCTGCAATGTGTGTCAGGACCTTTTAGCAGGTAGTTTCTTGCGTTTATCTACACTGCAGTTCTTGTGCCTTGTGTTTCCTTTCAGCTGGTTTGTTCAAAGATCCTCACCGTTATGGTCACAACTTTACTTACTTTAATATCTTTTTTACATCCATGGATGTTCTTACCAGGACTTTATCACCCATAAACCACCAAAAGGCATAAAATCTGAGTTCCAGGAAACCTGGTTACACAGATGATAGGACGAACACTTCTTGTTCTGTGTGAATAATGTGGATATTGCCTTTCAATTGTGATAATAGTTTTCTTATTCTGATCCCCTAATTGAGGCTTAATCAGTTAGTCCCATATAGTTTGTAAGGACTTGTGCACAGCATTATACTTTTTGGACCAACTGATACCAACTGGAGGTTCACATCACTTTATGCTGATGCCATAGTCCAAAGCCTCTTAAGCAGGCTTATTTTCTTTTTAAGGAGCTTTAAGGAAAAGGCAACTGAAATTAACATTTAGCCTTCAGCATCTACATCTCAACTTGGAGATGCTCACATGCTGACTTGAAGGTCATGTTTCACCTTCAAAATCCATTTCCGTAATTGTGCCAGGGTGGAACATGAAGTCTTGAGCAGAAGAGAACTGAGTCTGGGGAATAACTGCAAAGGATTTTCCAGAGGAGTGTCCTATCATCTTTTAAATACCCTGACAAATTTGTCGGCTCCTCTTGTGGTTAAGAGGGCTACCAAAGCCACATACCTCATATTGCAGTTTATCTTCAGAAGAAATTATAATCCTTTTTAGCTAAACATAAATGTTTTAAGTATAATTTTTATTCAGAAATATTTTTTTAAGAAAGCAATTTAAATTCTGAGCTATTTGTACTCTCAGAGTTAATTTAAATAGCTTGTTTGGTTGATGGATGGCATATGTTAATTTGTTAGATTGGTAATTTGCTCTGAGGTGTAATGCAGGAATCAGATGGTTAATTATTGCAGTTCTGCACAAGAATTAATTGGGATATCAGGTGCTTGCCTGTGTACATGTTAGGTAGAAGTTCCTGAGAACAAGTTGCTTCTGTACGATTGTTGTTCTAGCTTGAAACTATGTTGAATTCACTAGAGTGCAAAGAAAGTGGTTTGGAGACCATCTTGAGTGGGTGAGAAGATTATTAGCCTCTGGGCTTCTAGGTTGTTGTTTTGAGCTTCAAGGATATTCCTTTTTCTCCTCTCTGTTAAAATATGAGTGAAACATCTGTGAAATGTTTTCTCTGATATGCCAGGAGTTTTAAGACAAGTCTTTCACACATCGAACCTTACTGTGTCCTATCCATTATTTCCTATAAACTTTTCCTTGTACATCTCAGCAACCAAATGCTAATTGTATGAAGGGAAGCTACCTGATTCATCATTAAACTTTTCATTTCTGATAAGGTTAGCCATTGCTGGCATATTTTCCAATAACCTCCTCATTCCTAATATCCTGTTCATGGCATTAATGCAGCTTCCAGTCCCCATGAAATCAGGAACTATAAAAAATAACCAGAAATCATGCTAGTATCTGTCACTTACTATTCTTCTGTTTTACAAGCTTGTCATCCAGTTAGGGAACATAAGATACGCTGTGTGACTAGTCCAATACCAGTAACAGACAGCAACTTGTCAAAATGAACATTTGCAGACAACCCACAGAAAAAAAAATGTTTTTTTCTAAAGTGTTTGAGAACGCTTACAAATAACAATTACATTCAGGAAAGCCTGAGAGTAGCATTCAAACCAACAAAGTCTAAACTCGCATTTTCGACTCAGTGACTATTATTTCATATTTTGAATTTGATGTGTGCATGTTTATGTATGGGATTAACCATATGACTTCTCCAGCCACAGGTAAAATACATTAAAACACATCTAAAATAGCAGTGCTTATAGTATGTATTGTATTTTCTCTGGTTCTGTTGTACTGTAGAATCTGGGGTGATATTTATATGGGTACATTAGAGACACTTCATCCAACCTCGGGCACTGAGGACAATCCACCTCCCGCCCATTGGGCTCTCTCAGCCTCCAAACCAGATCACCCTGTCAGGAAAGGTCCCTGGCCTGTTGTTAGTTCTGAACTACACCTGGAAATTTTTTTGCATGCCAGGGCCATTCAAGCAGTTTACCAGCAGTGACCATCTGGTTCCAGTGCCCAGGACATTCCCTGGCATTAGTTCACAAGGCTCACTGCCTCAAAAGCCTGTGTTTTTCCCTTACAAATATCCCAATAAAGAATTTGCAGCGGAGCTTCACTGGTGGCTGAGACGTGAGGAAAGCCAGGCTCAGGGCAGGAATAGTGTAATTTCCATTTGGGCAGATCAGAGAGCCAGACTGCTCTAAGACAACAGTTCTCTGGCTGGCAAAAATAATTACGTATATCTAAATCTCCTACTATAGTCTGCTCCTCCATGATGGTGCATTTAACAAGACCTGCACGCCTTGAAGACCAAGCTCTGCCAGTGAGTGCCGGGTGCTTGAAAAACCTGACTGCAGAGCATTTGCTTAATGTTGTGCAGCAAAGACAAGAATGAAAAGTACATCTCCAGAAACCAAACTGAGAGCCAAGGGACACAAATCCCTTCTTGCAACCCAGCAGTACCAGGGCTCAGGTTGGGACTGAAAATGAATCATGCTGGTGGAACTACAGAAGGACTGCTAAAATTCAGTACAGACATCAGGATTAACGTGAGAAAAAGTGGTGAAATTTCAGTCCCCAGTCAGCTTGGTCAGCCAGCTTGAAAAGGAACTGAAGGAGAAGAAAATGGGCTCCCTGCTGTCTTGGCCGCAATGCAGAACCCAAACTCAAGGCCTTGAGGTGTTGGTGCAGGCTCAGCTGCGTGAACACTGCAACAAGGGATGTGGCATTTTTGCTGACAGATTATCCAAGCTGGTCTGAACTTGGTGTTTTGTATGGAAAACATGGAGTCCCCAGGGCTATATACATGGAACATGCTCACATAACTCCAGCATAGCGAGCAAGTATTGTCGATAAATGTGATACTCACATCTCATTGTCAAAAAACCAAAGTGAATATGAATGAGGCACACAATAACATGAACACCCTGATGCTGTTCTGGAGATGGGTGGAAAAGCTGAAATCCTGCATCCTGAACTCGTAGCACTTCCTTACAGTTCTGCTTTTCCTGCTCACCTTCTTTTGTGCTGGCGCAGACTTGCACAGCAGCTTCTGCAGGGCTGCACCGGGGTGATTGCCTCTGTGGGGCCTGCTGTGGACCACCAGCCCACTGAGCGGGCCATGTGTTATGTGGGGTTGCATGGGTTGTGTAGGGGTTGTGTGGGTTATATGGGTTGTGTAGAGGTTATGTGGGTTGTATGGGGTGGTGTGGGGCATGGGGAGCAGACCCCAGCAGGCTGAGTGGAACACCATTTATTTTGCCTTGCTGAAAGCAGGCTGTGCTCCTTTGGGTGCAGGAGCAGCACCAACAGCCCCTTTACTCCATCCTTACCTCCGGCTGGGAAGCTATGGAGAGTCTTGGTGTCAGGCCATGGAGCTCCAACATCAGCTGCAGCCGAGGCTGGACATTCTGCCTCTTACAGGACTCTCCAACATACTCTTACACTACAGACCACCCAAAGGCGTGCAGGGAGGGTCCCCCAAGCAGGATCCCCAGAACAAGTGCACCAAGCAGTGGCCAGCAGGAGAGAACTCTTGGGACTGGAACCTCTGCCCATCATCAAGATATAAGACACTCACAGAGGGAGAGATGAGCCTGCACTCAGGATTTGCTGCCCTTGAAATTAGGTCCCAAAACCTTTCTTCCAAACCCAGACAGGAGGAGGTACCCTGCCTTTCAGAAGGGAAGGGGTGCCTCTCCCATCCGATTCCAACAGGGAGCAAGCCCCTTTTGGAGATTTGAATCCCTACTTCCTCCAAGGACCCCCTGCTGGCTGAGCCATTGGCTCTTCCAGTGCAAGGAGCATCAGTGCTCCAACACTCTGTTTTACATGGTGAGATCAAGCATCCCCTGGTCTAACAAGCATGAAAAGCGGATATAGCTGTGCCTGCTGCTCAGACACGTACCTCCGCACTTTGAGGCAGGTTCATGGGGCCAGGCTGCTTGCCTCCATTTGGAAAGTTTCTTGAAAGAAGCTGCCTCCCCTTCCTCCTAGCAGACACCTTTTCCCCAGGAGGCAGAAGACTGCCTTTTTGATGCCTCTCATCACCTCCCCTTTCTTTCTGTTTTTGCTGCAGTGGATGTCCATGGGGAGGTCTCGTGGACTTCCACCCGTGCTGTCCCCAGCTATTAGTCTCTGGGGTGAACAGCTGCCGGCTGCAGGCCCTCAGGTTTAGTCACCTGCCTTAGCAAATGCCAGTAGAAATTTAGGTCAATTGATTGCAAATACTTGTGGAGTCGGGTTTCTGAGTGCAGGCTGGGTCTCCAACAACAGCACTTTGTGAGCCAAGGACAGGGGCTGCGTCTTGGAGCAGGGCACCACCAAAAATCCCTCTTCATGGAGATCTGCGAGGGCAGTTTGAGGCCAGGCTCTTAGGAGGTCTCAACTTATTTTTTGTTCATGGGTGTACATAATATAAAATATGTTAATTATGGCCCAGATTTACCCTGGAACAGAAACAGGTAGAAGCAGTTACAGAGTCAGGCCTCAGCAGCCTCAGCCAGCAGGAGCCCTCTGATAGCAAACACCACCAGAGTGAGATCCTCAAGGACAGGATGTGACAACCAGGTAGCAAAAGGAAAGGTCCAAAACTGGCCACACTGTAATGTAGATGCTTCTTCCTCTTGGTGCAGAGAAGTTAAGTGAGAAAAATACGCCGAGACTTTTATTGCCCTTCAAACTTTGGGAAGAGCAGAGCTGCTCTTGTCCCCAGGCCTTGACCCCACCAGCTACCCCGGTGAGGAATGTTGAAGCACCTTTATACAAATCCTTCTAACGATGGTTTGTTTTCTTGCCCAACCACTGCAAGACCTTTAACATTTTGTAGTAGTTGTTAGTGCTATACCTCTGATTGCTTAGGCTTTCTTTGGTAAACTGATGACACAAGGCACACTGCACAACCACTTGGGAGTGTGAATTGAGAAAGGCACCTCTTCTCAGCACTGAAATGCCGAACATCAATGCAGGTCTGCATCTAAACACCACGAGTAATGGTGATAGGAAAGAAATCTCATTAATGGTGTATGAGCTGGCAGCTGAGACCATGGGGCTACCTCCTCGTTCTGAGATGACTGGCCTCAGGTTCTGGAGCAAGACTGGGCAGGCAAGCAGCAGAATCAGGACTTTGTACTTCAGAGCAAATTTCAACTTTTTTTCACCTTTAGGGAATTGCTAGGAGGAGTTGCCTTGGAAGTTGCCACAAGGGAAGAAGGTGTCAAGAGAGCTGGCTGATTTTTAAAGAAAACATTGAGAGCTGGGGAACATATTGTCCTGTTGAGAAGTCAGACCAGGAATTTCAGGAGCAGGCCTGCTTGCCTAAGCAAGGAACTTCTCAATGAGCTAAACTGCCAACAGAGAGTGAAAAGAAGTGGAAACAAGGAGAAACAGCAAATGAAGAGTATAAAAGAACTGCTTGGGGATCTAGCAACAAACGCAGGAGAGTCAAAGTCCCTTTAAAGGTAAAACTAGCAAGGGATGTAAAGGGTAGGAGGAAGTATGCTAGCAACCAAGAGGAGTTCAGAAAGAAGTTCAGGAGTTCATGGTGATGAAAAAGAGTATGAGCCAATGGTGTGCTCTCATTGTAGATGAAGTAAACTGCATACTGGAGTGCTGCAGGAGGGCTGGATCCAGCAGATCAGATAGTAATGGCAGACAGTAAAACAAGGGGCAATGGCCACAAGCTGTAGCTTGGGAGGTTTGGACTGGGCATTAAGAAAAAAATCATGAGGAGGGAATACAGTGCTGGAAGGATTTATCCAGCAAGGCTGTGGAGTCTCTGTCCTTGGAGTTTTTCAGGACTTGCCCAGACGAAGTCATAGCTGGCCTGGTCTAGAGTTAATGGCAGTTTTGTTCGAGCAGGTGGCTGGACAAAAGACCTCTTGAGGTCACTTATAACCATGTCTTTTTTGTTCACTTGATTAGGGGTGGACCTGCTGGAAAGCAGCACTGCAGGGAAGGACTTGGGAGTTCTGGTCAACAACAGGTTGACCATGAGTCAATGATGTGCCCTTGTGGCCAAGAAGGCCTGGGGTGCATTAAGAAGAATGTGACTAGCAGGTTGAGGGAGGTTCTCCTCCCCCTCTACTCTGCCTGATGAGGCCACATCTGGAGTACTGTGTCCAGTCCTGGGCTCCCCAGCTTAAGAAGCATAAGGAATTACCGGGGGCAGTCCAGCGGCAGGCCCTGCCTGTGCTCTGGTATCAAGCTCCTGATCTAAGAGGTTGAATCACCATCCCTGGAGGTGCTTAAAAGATATGTAGATGGGGTTTTTAGGGACATGGTTTAGTGCCAGTGTTAGGTTAGTGGTTGGACTTGATGACCTTGAGGGTGTCTTCCAACCAAAATGATTCTTTGATTCTAAACTAGCTGTCTCAACTCGTTTCCAGGTGAAACATGTCCATGCAGAGAGCCTGGGGTTCATGGAGGCCTGCAGTCCCATGCAAGCCAGTTGGTTTCTCCATCTGTGCGGGAACAGGCAGTTGTAGGACATGTTGATAGGTGCCAGCCATGAGAAACCTGGAAGTCACGCTGACCTCCAAAGTAGTTGAGCCGTGGCATGGAGGTGACTGTGGGGCTGGCCAACCAGCTGCTACAGAGAAAACATCATGGATGGGGTGCCTTTGGGGTTACATGGCCCAAAATGGGGCCTGTTGTGGTGGTGGTGGCTGGATATAGCAAATCCAATATCCTTCTCAGGACTGTGCTGCCCCAGGGTGAGGTGTTTTATCTTCCCCTGGTGTGTCCCAGGAGGCCCAGACACGCTCCTGCACTGGGAGCCAAAATGATTAATCTGACCGGGTTAACTCCGCTCCATCCCCTCGCCTGGCCTGGTTTCACACTTACTGTGTCCTCATTGCTTCTGCTCTTGCTGCTCCTTCCTTCTCCGTGCTCTCACCTTCATTTGGCTACAGCAGCAGCAGTTGTTCACTTTAATCATTTGCCACATACGGAGGAGCTGGGGGAAGGGACGCCATGCCTGAGCGAGCAAGCGTGTGTGCCTGTGTGTGAGCGTGAACACATCTCCGATGCATGAGCAGAAGCAAGCTGGTTCCTCCTTGGCTGCCTCTTATCAGAAAGAGAAGGAGAAACTGCCAAATCTCATCTCAGCAAGGGAGCTGCTAGTCAGGGAGCTGGAAACCTTCCCTCTCTGCAGAGCTCTGAAGAAAGTAAGAGCCTTATTCAAGTTTTTCACAGCTCTGCTGCATCTTCAGGCTGCTGAAGTAATTTGTCCCAGAAAGCCTCGTGTTTATTAGAATGGTGAATGAGGCAGGGAACTTGCCTGGTATTTAAGAAAGTCCACAACTGGATGGACTGGATCCAGCTGTTGGGTGCGTCCAGAGCAAGCGTGTTGAACTCCACCAAGATGGTGAGGTAGGATTACCTAGTTTGCAGAGCTTTCCTTTGCCACACTGGGAACATCCCTGCACAGTCTTAACTCATGGTTTAGACACTGTAATTTAAAAACCATGAGAAAATCTTCATTTTGAATGCCAGCAGGAAATAAGAGATGTAATTTTCTCTACTTGGGGAGCCTTTGCAATCTTTCCTCATAATAAAGAAATAAAATGAGCAAGACAGCATCGCACGGACAGGCAAACAATTCAAGTGCTTTCATTATGTAAGTCATCTTGATTTATGTGCCATAAATCAGAAGTGTGAGCTCAGTCTTTGGCTGGGACCTCAGCACTGGTGGTTGTTCACCATCAGAATCTACCCAGGCAGGAAAACCTCATTGCTTAGTAGTAATTTTTATTTCCACTTGAGCAGAGGCAAGCAAGTCTGGACTTGAGGCTGACCTGGCCTTCCTGTTCTATTTTAGCACGAGCTGTGAAATGATTTGGATCGGGCTACATTGGATTTTGTTGTCCTACAGCAAAAAACCTTGAAAACTAAGAAAAAGTCTACAGGAGTCCTCCCTGTGGCTGGTGCTGACAGGCAGTGCTCATCCTGGGAGCAGAACGCCAGAGAACAAAGCTCTTGAGATCCTCCTTTAACATGATGTGTAAATGCAGGAGGTTGTACTCTTCATCGTGTGGTTCCTTGAGAAGGTGGACTCAAATGTGGTCTTAACCACGTGGAAGTGGCGTTTCAGATTTTATAACTTTTTTTCTTTTCTTTCCAGGAAGAACCCGTCTTCTTGAAATAACATTCCTGGGATGTTAAAGGCAGGCAGAATGGCACAGGAGTTAAAAATACTTATTGTTTTATCTCTGTAGAGCACTGAAGACCAAGAGTTGCTTGTGACTCCACCTGAAGAGTGAGTTAAACAGAGGAATGTATAGCTTGCTGTGGAGGCCTTTAAGATCTTCCCCCCCGCTTTTTTTCTTGTAACAAAAACAACCCCTGCTATGCAAATAACTGAATTACTCATTCCAGACTGACATATTGTCTTACCATTTCTGCTCTATTCTGAGCAGTTGCACTTTTGAGCTGGTACCTGGAAAGAACATAGTCTCTTAGGAGGCTGCATAGGATGGTTAGAAAATACCTGCCTAGATGAGTCACGAGGGAACAGAGGGGGAGAGAGAAGGCTGGAAGCATTAAGTTGCACAAGTGCTACAGGTAAAAGAAGAAAATAAGCACAGAGTTACTGCATCCAATATCTGTAGCTTAACAAGTTGTTCCTGGTTTTTAATAAAACAAAACCCACCAGGACTATACAGAATTTAGGGAGAAAGTTAAGCTCAAAAGAGTTGTCAAGGTACAGTTAGCACCTTGGAGGCTCAGGTTAGCTCGCCTGGAGGTCAGGCATTCATGTCCCATGCAGTTCGTTGTACAGGTGGGATAACACTGTAAAAAAGAGAAGGGTGATGGTAAATAGGTGTGTGTATCTGCATGTGTGCATGCAGCACCGCTAACCCTAGCTCCTGGTATCACCAGCTACTGAACTTTCACTGGAAAATTAAGTGATTTTAATCCTCACAGCTGCTAACCAGAGTCCGAAGCGTGACTCCTAACATAACGCAGGTCGCTGCAGCAGCTCAGCTCCTGCCGTGTCCAGGGCAGCCCCAGCTGGGGGTGTTGGGGTGGCCCCTGGGCTGTGCTTTGGGACCCCAGCTCCTGCTCCGTGCCACCCAGCATCCTGTCCCCAGCTCCACAGGCACACATGGATGGCAACGTTGAACCATTTGACCCAAGCTCTATCAAGCTGCAGGAGAGAAACTAAATACCGCTTACAGCAAGGTCAGAACGCTTGTCCTCCTTACCTGCTAATAAGCTGGAAAAAATAATTAACCAGGGACAGAGTGTCGATCAGCGCTAGGGGAACGGGGCAGGTCACTTGTATACAAGCGGATATTCACCACATGTGCACCCCTGTGTTTGTTCATGCTGTTTTTAAAGCTATCTTTAGAACCATAAGGTGCTTTCACAATCTTATTTTTCTTTAAATGAGCCTCAAGAGCAAGTGAAAGGTCTTGAAAAGGGCACAGGCTCCCCCAGAGAGGCCTGGTCTATCTCAGAAGCTGCTCCTAGAATGATAGAAAGCTCTGAGGATTTTGGATCGACTGTGCTGCTTTAAAATCACCTTTTCTGAATTATATAGCTGATTCCCACAAGAGATGGTTATGGCTTCACAGGCCTCTCATAGCCAGGGCTGTAATTTTTGCATTCGGTGTTTGTTTAAAACAAGTAACTCAGATGCCATGGCATTAACCACCAGCTATAATTAGCCATCTTGCTTTGATGGCCTGTGTCCCCGTTCATAGTGCCCAGAGTTGCTGGATGGTGGCCAGTCACAAGGAAGAGTCATCTACTTGCAGCAACGGTCTTGGAAATAGTGAAACAAAATATGAAAGTTCAAGCCCAGAGCCTTATACGTGTCTCTCAAGACTGGGTGTGAGCTTCCCACAATCTGGCTTTCCAGGACATTGGCAAGGCCAGTTCCCGGAGTGGCTGGCTCAGTAGCCAGAGGTTGTGTAACACACTGTGCTGGCCTGGCGTTGGCACGGGTGAGGTACAGTTTTCCATAATTACACTGAGGTGAAGTCATTTGTCGTTGTTTGAATTACAAGAATTTTGTATTTGTTCCCAGGTAGATCAGGAATAGAAAACATACCTCCTCCAGATCCTCTCCAGCTCAGCCTCCTCATCTCCACCATTACGTTAAAGCATCAACAGGGAATGACCTTAAGACCATCTCGTCACAGGCATGTGGGATTCATCATGACAACAGCTGCCTCCACTTATTACTGCCTGCCCTCTTTCACGTTTCCCTTCCCAGTTCCATTTTCCCTTCATTTTCAACACTCAGCTTTTACCTGTGTTTTCAATTTAGGTTTATCCCGATGTGAAATGACTGCAGAGCTTTACTGGGAATGTTCAACGCAATTCTTAGTAGATGCTGGGGCAAAATTCCTGCTAGGATCAAAGTCCTGGCTGTGCGTGGATAAGGACTTCAGCCTTGGTCCATGTTTGCACCAACGGCAATATGTTGTAGCCATCCCTGCCGCAGTTGAAGCTGGCAGTTGCACAGGACACCTTTATTCAGCTTAGATGGGCAGCAGTTAAATACTGTATCATATAGTGAGATAATAAAGGCTTTTGTCAACATGCAGGCTAGGTTGGAGAAACAGAGCCATATGGTGCATGGGATTTTCTCAAACACATTGGGGAGGGCATTGGATGCCACTGGGGGAGTGGGAGAGATTGCTGCTGGGAAAGGAAGGCAGAGATGATGAACAGGCAGGCAGGAGCAGAGGTCCATAGGAGCTGGTGAGCAAAGCAGCTCTGCTGCAAGCTCCTGCAATGGCCAGGGGTGCAGCACTGCCAGCAGCCACTGCAAACAGTGCCGCACCACAGCTACCCAGCTCCACACCTTGGTTTCTCCCATGAGCAGAAAAAAAACCCAAACCTCTGGGCATTGAAATATTGCCTAATGCTCAAGCCATGGGACCATACCAGGTCGGTTTTACTTATGCTGAAGCAAATCGGCTGCTTTTACTGCAGGTCCTTCTGACTTTGTGTAGGAGTAAAGAAAATTGCCCCCTGACTTTTTCCTGTGGAGCCTGCAGTGTGATGAGATATATTTAATCTGCACAGGCTGGCTAATGCAGCCCTGGGAAGCAGGCTTAGCTTTGATTAAGTTCTAGCACATATTTTGGGCCAGCAGATTCTTTTCACAGGAGTACTTTATGGCTTCGCATGTAAGGCCTCTCTCCGGGCACATTGCATTGTAGAGCACGGGCAGCAGTTCTACTGTTTCTGTGTCTGGTTTCTGCGTCCGTGCCTGCGCAGGCAGCGTTTGGGGGAGCAGACTGGCTCTGGTGCTGGAGGCAGAGGCTGTTGCTGTGCAGGCTGCAGAATTCCCATGGTGATATTGCTTGATGTGCGTCTGAAGTTCACCTCCACACACAACCAAGAGCGCCTCTTATCTTGCTAGTCAGCCTGCAAAACTTCTAATACTTGAGTGCACCGAGTATAATACAAATACAGCGACCAGGGAGACTTCCTAGGGCCCTGGAGCAGCTGTACCTTGCTTTGTTCCAGCTACTGGCTGCTTTATGACTGTCTTTAGGAAAAGTTTCCTTTCAAATGGGCATATTTGCTTGTTTTTAATGTGGTGGTAACTTACGCAACCAAAGCCAAGCAGTCTCAGATGAATTTCTGTTTCCTTTCACAGAAGAAATATCGCCTTGTAAGGCAAGCGACCCAAGCAGCAAGCTATCTCTTGATGCAGAAGAAGTCTGTCCTCCCTCCCAGAGTGAGCAACCTGGAATGAATGATAATGAGTAGATGCTTGTCCTGAAGTGACTGTGAGCTGAGGTGGCAGGAGCTAAAATGGGGATTTCAAATGACAGAAAAGGAGAAGGGGTGGGCTTGGGAGATCACCAGTGGTCCTGAGGCCTTGGATAGTTGGGTCTCCCACTTCAAACCTAGCACAGGCGTTAGCATCTCTGGGACACGGCAACCCTGGCTGTACATACAGACTGAGGGATGAGATCCCAGAAAGCAGCTCTGTGGAGAGGAATCTGGGGGTTCTGGCCAATGGCAAGTAGACCATGAGCCAACAGTGTGCCCTGGCAGCCAAGAGGGCCAACTGTGTCCTGAGTGCATCCAGCACAGCATGGCCAGCCAGGCAGGGAGGGGATTGTCCTGCTCTGCTCTGCACTGGTGCGGCCTCACCTGGAGCTCTGTGTGCAGTTCCGGGTGACACAGGATAAAAGGGATACAAAGCTACTGGAGAGTGTCCAGAGGAGGGCTACAAAGTTAGTGAAGGGTTTGGAGGGGAAGCC
>VWYH01010051.1:2186154-2216454 GCA_013399365.1 Pampusana beccarii
AGGAAAAGGTTCTTCACCCAGAGGGTGCTGGACACTGGAACAGGCTCCCCAGGGAGGTGTCACGGCCCCAAACCTGACAGTGTTCAAGAAGAGACTGGACAACACCCTCAGACACATGGTGTGAACTGTGGGGTTGTTACATGCGGGGACAGGAGATGGACTCAATGATCTTTGTGGGTCCCCTCCAACTCAGATCATTCTATGATCTCAGAATAAAGATGATTTGTGGGGAGTCTGGTTGCTTCTGTTTCAATGAAGTGGTTCTCTGGCTTCCCAGGGACCAGCAGAAGACCTGCCCATCATTTTTGCCAGCTCAGCAGAGAAACACAGGCCCTGGAGCCTAGAGGGCACAGGGAGGGAAACAGGATGGTGAGGGACAGCCTATCTAAAGCATTTTTGAAGGGACTTAGATCTCCCAGGAATCTGCACCTATGTCTTGCACATCACGTGGTGCCTGTTTGAATAGCACCCTTTAGGAGCCAAATCTCTCAATCTCTCACATATTTAACCATCAGTATTCAAGCTGGCAGAGAAATAAAAGCGAAGGACAGCCTCAGGGCAGGATAAGCATGAGCTTCCAACAGAGACAGCTCTTTCGGAGGAGGACCCATCTCCAGGGGTTCCCAGGTCCTGAAGGGCACCCAGCAGTTTACAGCACAGCTTTAACAGGCCCTGAAAAGACAGGGCTTGTAGTTCAAATATCCTTTTGTTGGGTAGATGGGAAATATATTATTTTTACGTGCTGTTTACAAGACCGATGCCTGTGAGTGTTACCACAATTTGAGTATTAATTAATTGCAATGTGCAGTAGCTCTGGGACAGATGAGGTCTGTGGGGCTTATTAAGCCCTTCTCCAAGTCAGTAGCAGCAGCCAGAGACAAACAAGGACTTTGCCACAAGGATCTGATGAATCCATCAAGCAGCCTAATCAATCAGCTGAGAAATGAGCAAGCAGACATTTAACAGGTGATGTGGGGATGATCTCACTGTGAAGGTGAGGGGACAGCACAGTGCCTGCTGGCGTGACCCATGCCATCAGCTGTCATCCCTCGCAGCAGGTTGTGCTGGTTGTGCTCACAGCCACCCTGTGTCCTGGGAGACAACACACCACGTCAGCCCCAGCGAGGGCCAGCTGCTCCCGAGGGATGGGAGCCGGGAACCGCGGTGACCCCACACCAGTCCTGCCCTTGGGCAGAACTGGGGGCTGGAAGAAGGTCCATCCACAGCCCCTGCATGGGGGTCTTCTCTTACAAACCTTACCCCTCCCTTTTTGTAATGTCTTAAGAGAGGCACTGTTTTCTCCAGTCTGAGAGGAACCTGGCCTAGAAGGCAACTGGATCTTCTTGTTTGTCCCTGGCACGTATCCTCACATCTCCCTCCTAGACTTGCCTGCCCGTGTCCAGCATCTGTGGCATACTCAACCCGATGGGACCAGGAGCCCTCATGCCAGCTGTTGCCAGCTGTGTGCAGCTGCTCAGGAGGACCCATTCCTGCGGTGCAGCTCACGGCAAGATGCAGCTGGGCCGGCAGACAGCAGGCTGCCCGGCAGCCCCGTGCTGCGGGGGTCTCCTACCCTCTGCGCTCCCACTTGGCAAGGTTGTGTTGAAGGACCATTCAGCCATGCTTCGAGCAGGCTGCTACGGGATGATCTTTTCTTTTTAAAGACAAAAGAGAAAGAAGGGTCAGAATTCCCTAGCATGCGTATTGAACTCAAAACCAAGAGATCAGGGTGTGTTTCTGTAGGACTTAAAGTTTTGTGCTCTGCCAGCAGAGGGAGTGGACATGCATTGATTACCCCAGTCCTGGAGCTGGGCACAGTGCTAGTGACCCAAACGTGACCACACAATAAAATCTATTTATTTTAAGCAGAAATGACAACCAGTATTTTCCAAGTGCCTCGTTGGTCAAGGAGCAGTTGGGCTGAATAATTATTTCCAGGCCTACCAGAAGGCATTGCTTTCTGGTTTAGACAAAGCTGCAGCTCCAGGCAGACATTCAGGCAGGTGTATTTTGAAATGATCCTTGATGGGGCTCCTGCAATAAGCACAGCCAAGCAGTACATGAGTTAGCACATTTGAGAGACAAACCAGCAGAACAGGAATAATCCAAATCTAACCCAGCACCATCTGGCACACAAGGCACTGCGGCTATATACAAAAACCTCATTAGTACCTGATGAGAGGGAGGCTGGGCCCACAGATAAGTGTATTTGCAATACAGGGTATGTGTAATGCTGTCAACATCCATGTGGCTCCCAAAGAGAGGACACTGGTCCCGGGCAGCAGCTCTGCCAGGGCTGGCACTGGTGAGACCCATGGGAAAGCCAGGGGGGGCAGGTATAGTACCTCCTGGGGTGCAGAGACTCGTGCTTACACATCCCTGGTGACCAGCCTGGGAACGGCTGGTGGTGCATAGCCTTAGGCAGAGGATGAAGAAGCCCAGCTAGGCTTAATTTCTGCCCCCTAGGCCCGTGTTGGTTGGGATGAAAGCCAAAAGCAGCAGAACCACAAGGAACCAAAATAAAAGCAGTCACATCCATCTCCCCTGCCCCTGTCTGGCAGCTGCTGGGGACATGGGGACATGACAAGCATGAGGGTCACTGGCTGTGTTGCATCCATGGAGCTGCTCACAGCAACATCTGCCACTGCCCCAGCATATGGCACCAAATCCGTGTTTGTCACTGGTACCCAGGGGATGGCAGGACACCACGAGGGGTGGCGGTGCTCACAGCACCATGAGGAGCAGGGAGGGACTTGACATCGGCAGAGTGGGTGTCACCGTACCTGTCCCCTCCCAGCTGGCAGGGCCTGGGCTGCAGCTCCCTCTGCAAGGGGTGTTCGGGAGGATGGTGGCAGCTGGGACGGTGGAGCTGCTCTGCGGGGCTGCGGGGAGAAGCGTCTCCCCTGCTCTCACCTTCCTCCCTTCCATCCCATCCACAGCTTGCCAGTAACCAGCCCAGGGATTTGCAGGCAGGATTTATCCCTTGGAGGTAACTGCTGAGGTGGAAGGATGGGGTTTGTGCGCTGCCACTGCCACGGGAGCTGTCAGGCTCAGCTGGAGATGCTGGCTCAGTGGGAAGGACCTGTGTCCTGGGCCACCTCCTGCTCCAGGCTGTGACAAAGACAAGCTCGTGATCTATGGAGGGCATTGGTGCAAGGCCAAAACTTGTTGTTATTATTATTATTTATTGCTTTATTTTTAACCGAGCACTTGTGTTTGTGTGAGCTGTCCCGCTGGGTGGCTCTGGCTCCCCATGGAGGGCTGGAGACACGCGTGGCACAGTGAAATCCCAGCTTGGGGAGAGATGGCACTGGGGGTGGGGGGTGAGCAGGCAGAGGAGGATTGGAAGGGGAGAGGGTGGCAACTGAGACTTCAGAGCAGATACAATCCAGAGATACTAAAAAAAAAAAAAAGTAATTAAACAGAGAGAGGCAGAATTAAAGGGTCACTTCAGGGCTGCCACGTGGTAGCATCTTTAAAGCCATCATGCAAGTGCAGCCTGGTATCAGAGTGCAGCACTATATGGGCTACTGCATTATGATCTCCCCCATTTTCTCTCTCCATACACCAGAATATGATGTATGAAAACAGGAAAGCAGTTTCCCAGACGCAAGCCCCTGCAGAGGGTGCGGGTGGGGAGGCACGGTGCCGCAGCAGCCGCCTGGCCATGTAGCCCAGCGAAGGGGGTTATGGGTTCCTTGGCTTTGGCCCTTGCCTCAGGGACTCTGCCTGTCCCCAGGGCTTGTCCTGCCCCTGGGACAGCAGTGGAGGAAGAAGCTGTGATGCAGGGCCATCATTATTTTCTTTTCCTTTTAAAGGAGTTAGTCCAGGACAAGTGGACTGTGCCTTCTCCTGCTGCTTCTTAAATATCTGGGATGCCAGCTGGCTCCCTCTCCCACCCTTGGCTTTTGCATTTGTTTCTCTCGTCATCCCATCATGACATTGCAGCCTCTAACACACTCTGACACCCAAGGTCAGGCCTTGCTCGCTGAATTTCCTGCTCTCATACATTTCGTCTTCCCTTTCCCAGTGCAGCCCTTCAGCTAAAAGCTACTTCTCAGTTTAATCACCAGCTTTGCTTCTCTAGTAGTTTTGTTTATTTTCATCTGTTTTCCTTTGCTCTATGTATTCTCTTGCCTGTCGGTTGGGTCAATCACAGGCCAAGAGGTGGCAAGGCACTTTTATCACACTCACACCAGCAACTGGGACCTTCCTGGTGGCGTGGGACACTGCACTTGCCTGGAGACCGGCTGGGAATTCAATCATTTAAGTTGCAGAGATGCAGGACATGGGCACTCTCTCTCTCATGTTCACCTTTTCTTTTGGTCTTTACTTGTGCTGTGCCTTTTGGAAAGGCTCCAAGGGTGCGTGTGATGGACACTTGCTGCCGCAAGGCAAACCCACTTGGCTGCCTGGGACCCCCAGCCCCGGCTGGAGTGGGGGTGATGCTGCAGGGCCCCCGCTGCTCCGGTGCCCCGTGAGTGGCGCTGGATGGCTGGATGGTGGGCACAGAGCTGCCTCCTCTGCACCGGAGCCTTTCGGCCGTTTCTGAGTTTTCCTCTGGCTTTGGAGGAGCCCCGTCCTTCAAAACTCCTGAGCATTTGCAGCACCATTTTAGAGTCTGGAGCAGCTCTTTGTTGGTGCAGTTTCTCTGCTTCTTAGCTCATTCTGCTTTACTGAACGGCTTCAAGAATTATAGCCTGAAAACATTGGAACAGGCAGGCTTTATACTTTGCCTCCCTTCATAATTACAGTGCTTGCACATTTAAAATGATTTAGTTAATTTAGCATTTTAAATTCCACACAATTTCAGGAGCACAGGGGGATACATTAGTCTGAATTATTTCCTGCCAAACAATTTGGCCATGAAAACTATGGAGGCTGCTCCTGGAGGTGTGATGGGGGCAGAAAGCCCGCTCCACCGCAGCTCAGATCCACATCTTCAGCCCCGGAGAAGGAGTTTCTATGGAGACGTTTGCAGTAAACAAATGTATGGCTTCCCTGGCATGCGTGGGCACCGCAGCCTCAGCCCTGCAAGCTCCTAGGCTGTATTTTTTGGCAGGGGAGTGATGCTGATGAACCCCGACCTGTTTCCCTCACCAGCCCCTGGTCCTGCTGCCAGCGGTGCTGTCTTTGCAACCCAGGGAATGGTAGATAGGGGCAAGATTTCCCAGTACTTTAGCTAGGAGATGAATTTTGAAGGGTCCCAGCATGGAATCCTGCTCACCTGGCAGCTGTAAACACAAATCCTTTAAATGTTTGTATGCATGCAGCTAAAGCTGGGGAGACCCACAAAATCCAATGTAAAAGCAAAGCGGTGGTTTCACGCCTTTTCCCAGCCCATCTCGAGCCATGTCCCCTCCTCCTGTGTCTCCCCATGCTGCGATGCCCATGGCTGGGGACCCGCACCCCACCAGACAGCGCTGAGCACCCCTCGGCTCCACTCCCCAGGTCTGCAGGGGGTTTAAAGCCCTCCTGTCAATCCTTCAGCCACTTCTTCCCTGGGATGGCTCAGCAAGACAGAAAGCAAGGAGATGACACCTTTTAGTGGTTTTAAAGCCATTTTTCCACTCCTTTGTGATACTCCAGTGGGGCTTTCCTGGTCTCTGCACGATGGGCAGTTTCCATATGAGTAAAATGCCTGTGGCTCTTTTCATGGAGGGAGTCATGTTAGCTCCAGAACCTCAACCGAACATTGCTCAGGTAATAACCAGTAACTGTGCTATAGCTTAATTATTGTTGCTGTTAAGGCTTCCCTGGCTGTTCCAGCTCAGCAGGGTGCCCTCCTTCATGTCCCCTCTCAAACTGCAGCCATGCACCTCGCTGGGCTGCTCAAAGGCTGCTGCTTCTCCAGGAAGGGCTGCCTGAAGGCTGAGCCCAGAATAGATAAAATATGCTAAAAGTTTTGCCATTATCAGTCAAAAGAGTAAATGCAGCTGCTGGTAACTTTGATCTTGGAAGACCAGCACAAAACAAAGCAAGGACTCACCTGTTAAGCGCATAGCATTATTTTTGTCTCTGCATCCAACAGAGCAATTGCTAATGGACCTGTACAAAATTTGACCCTGTATCTATTTCCAAATTCTGAGCTGAGCTGGCTCAAGTGTGGGCTCCAGCTCTCCAGCAGTACCATCCTGTCAAACCTCACTGTGAAGCAAGGACAGAAAAGGCTTTTACAATATTCAAAACATATAACTGTTGGAAACAGGGGAAGTCAGACGAAGCCGGCTGAGAGTCCCTGGCCTTGTTTCAGCCCTGGCTTGTGCTTTATGGGGGGACAGGGGAACAGACAGATGGCCATGGAGTGCTGAAGGTGCCTCAGGGAACAGCAGAAACGCCTCGTGCCTTATGGCCCAAGCGTGCATCTTCAGTAACACACCCCCAGAGCACGCTCTGCCGGCAGCACCGATGCCGGTTGATGGCACGTGGAGCTCTGCAGCCGGCAGCGGTCACCGCAGCTCACCTGTCCCGGGAGCGGGGCAACACGGCACAGTCTCACCAGCGGGCAGGTACACGGGGGCTGTGCGAAACTGCCATCGCACTAAAGTCCCCTTATTCTTGCTCAGCCGTAAGAAGAGGTTATTCAAGCACTTGATGAAAACACCATGTCCTGTGGTGCCGGGGTGATGACAGGGTTTTAGACACCCATCCCTGCCAGTCTCTTCCAAAGACCCAGAGCTTGCCCTCTGCGGCACCTGGTGGGACCATCAGCCTGGCCAGGGCCCTTTAGGGTCCCTCATGTTTTGGGATTGCAGCAGGGCTGAGGCTTTTGGTCTCAGTGGGGCGCTTGGCCCCCTTGTCCACCCACTGCCACAGGTGAGTGCTCCACTTTCAGCTGAAGGAGTGAAAGAGGGTGCCCTGCTCCTGCTTGCTTTTCTAGTTTGCTTCCTTAGAGAGTTAATAAATATCTTGCTCTATTTTTTGCACGATAACCACAGTGTGCAGCTCAGGGGAAATTTCACAGGGCAAAAAAATGACTTTGTCAGCCAACTGCAGCTTGTGCTATTCACCTGGTTTAGCTCTGAGAGGCTGGAAATTCGAGGAGCACTGGAACAAACACCTCCTGGGTGCACCCTGCTCTGTTCGGCATGTGGGCTCTGCCACAGGCAGCACCCGTGCCCGAGTGGACTGACCCTGAGTGACCCACCTCACCTTCTTACATAAAGGCACTTATTGAATAAGGGTTATAAAACTCGGCTTATCGGTTTCCGAGACACACGGCTGTTCCTGTCCCAGCACCATGGCCTACTCTTCTGATCAGAGACATTGCCCTGGGCAGCAAGGAGGATGGTTAAACCTGATGGCTAAGCAGGTCTGGAGGAGTCCCTGTTTTCTGGCCCTGTACTTCATACATCCTTGGTTTCTTTAAATTAATTACTGCTATGAAAGCTCAAGGACAAAACAAATATGTAAAAACCTTAATATTGCTGAAACCCTGCATATACACTGTGCAAGCAGCTCCAGTAAGTGAGGTTAGGAAGAACTGGTATGGCAGACCAAAGCTAGACATGCAGGCCTTCCTAAGCCAGAAACCTTT
Source organism: Pampusana beccarii (assembly GCA_013399365.1). Taxonomy (NCBI): domain Eukaryota; kingdom Metazoa; phylum Chordata; class Aves; order Columbiformes; family Columbidae; genus Pampusana; species Pampusana beccarii. Next base: position 2,193,692 of record VWYH01010051.1, read on the forward strand.
GACAGCATGAAAATAAACTTGTTAGAAAAATATGGATTAGATGTGGTAGGTAAAGAGATGGGAGAGTGAAGGGAGCTGGTATTTGCTCTGCAGAAACGCAGGGACAGAGGAGAGACCCTGCAATGAACTGCGTGAGTCAGAGCAGCCTCTCAGCAGCACTTGGGTTGGGAGCCTGGCTCTAGTGAACGCGGCTTATCTGGGTTTTGCTGCTGTTATCAGCTTGGCAGCCTTCAGCAGTGACGCCCGGCTGCTGAACACATGGTGCAGAGGTGTTTTCAGCTTCTCTGAGCACAGGATGCAAAGAGAACGAAGCTGCTCTTCTGGAGCGTGCCGCCGGTCACCGTCCGGTGTGAACGCTGCTTCGTGCTGCCCCTCCATAGCGATCCGGGCTGCTTTTGGGCTTGGCCACTGCTCTCTGCGTAATCCATGGGCTGGGCTGGCCCAGGGAAGGGCTGGATCGCAGCCCGTACCCTCGCTGAGGAGGTGAGAGATGCTCTGCCTCAGCATCTGCTTACGCAGCAGCCCGGTGCTGTTATCCTTGCCTGCTAATCAAAGCCTGTGACTGCGACAAGCCAAGGCTGCATTTCCTTCTGCAAGTACTCATCAAGGGAGCATGTGCTAAACTGCTGCTGCCCCTCCTGGAATATGCTTATCAAGAGAAGACGTGCTGCACATTCCCCTGAGCCTGGATTTGTGCTGCCCTTAGGAGCTTCTAGCAGGACAGGACCTCCTGCCAGCACCTTCCAGCCCCATTAAACTGGAGGAGGTGCTCTCTGAGGAGATGGCTGTGCAGGAGAACGAGCCACAGCAGCGGGCAGAGCCCCAGACTGCAGATGGGACGATTACAGGAGGGACCGACTCAGGGACACCACAGAACACAGGGCTAGAAGAGTCTTGGAAATATCTTACAGCTTATCAGGCTGCCACAAGTCAGGATCGGCTCTGGTTGTGTCACTTCTGACACATCTAGCCAGACACTGCTGGCTTTTTCTTGTTCTTTTGGCAGCTATTCGTGCAGCGTTATGTATTACTGGTTGCTCTGCCAGTACCACACCGGGTTCACTATGACCTAAGAATACCGAAGGAAGGTGCATTTCAGTGGGGTTTTGTTCCTTCTGCGTGGGGAGGAGTGCCCGTGGTGAGGTTTCTCCACCTCAGTGGAGAGACTGGTCCTGCCTCAATGCTCCAGCAGCGACTCCTCCACGAGCTACAGAGCAGCAACCCACCATAAGGAAGCTCTCCGGCATGAAGGCAAAGAATAGAAAGGATTTCAACCTCCTCTTCCGTATTGCCTTGATCCTGAAATATGTGTGTAGTCTAAGCTTATTTGCAGCAGAGTCCACATTGATCATGTCGCGAATGGCAGCGTTCAGCGGAGTTTTCACCATAAACCACAGAATGGTTTGACTTGGAAGGAACCTTAAAAGGTCATCCAGTCCAACCCCCCTGCAATGAGCAGGGACACCTGCAACTAGATCAGGTTGCTCAGAGCCCGTCCAGGGAATGTCTCCAGGGATGGGGCATCTACCACCTCTCTGGGCAACCTGTGCCAGTGTTTCACCACCCTCATTGTAGAACATTTCTTCCTCATGTCTGGCCTGAGTCTCCCCTCCTTTAGTTTAATACCGTTTGTCCCATCATAACAGGCCTTGCTAAAAAGTCTGTCCTCATCTTTCCTGTAGGCCTCCTTTAAGTACTGAAAGGCCACAATAAGGTCTCCCCAGAGCCTTCTCTTCTCCAGGCTGAACAGCCCCAACTCTCTCAGCCTGTCCTCATAGGACAGGTGTTCCATCCCCCCATAAAACAGGGATATTTTAATCAAAACCCTGTTAAATGCTGATGCCCCAAATCCCATTGCCTTCTAGTACCTCATGAGGTGCAGAAGCCCCAGCCCCACACAAAGGTGGGGAACACTACGGGACACCAGCCAAAATGCTGTGTCTTATTCCTAAATGCTGGTGTGCACCACAGGCACTGTTTCACAGAGCTGTGTTTTTGCAGAGCCTGTAATGGGGCCACGTGAAATGGGTTCTGAGGCAAAAGGAGGGTTATGAAAAAGGGGAAAGTCCTGTCCTAATGCAGATGCCAGTTGGCAGGACACCAGCTGGGTGGTTGGCTTGTTCTGAGGGTGATAGGTGAGGTCCTCCATGGCTTTCAGAAGGAAGAGGGATTTGGGCATGCCCTAATTAAGGGGCATTTCCTGGGCACCTGAGGCAGAAGGGAAAGGGAGAAAGGCAACACAGCACAGGAGAGGGCTGGGGTGGGTCAGGGAGGATCTCTGGCCGAGGAGCTGTGTGGAGAGGAAAGAGAGAAAAACCTGAGTAGGTTATGGGCAAAAAGGCAAGTTTGCCTCAGGGAGTGGGGCCGTGAGGGTTTTCACAGCAGAGGAGGGAGCTGGAGAGAAGGAAGGAGAAGGAAGGGTAAGAAGGATGCCAAAACACCGGCCAGTGTAACGCCACTGGCTGCAGCGCAATGACACTTGGGGAATTTGGCCAAATTGTAGTGCTGTAAGGTCCAAAAAAACTATTCTCTATTTATTTAGCTTTGATTAGTAGCGAAGAGCACAAAGCTCTCGGCACTCTGACAATCTTCCGAGAGTATAATACACCCGGCATTGCTAAAAGCAAACATTAGAACAGGAACAAAGGAATTTAGCTGAGCCAGACGGTGAATCAGCCACGAGCAGCATCTCCCAGCTCCCGCCCGCTGTCCAGAAGCACAACCTCCACCCTGCACAGCACAGCAAGCAGCCGGCTCTGGTGGGAGGCCTCGGGACGGTGGGGAGCAGCACAGCCCATGGGAGCCCTTGGAGAGAGCACCACCTCCCCTGCACCTCTGCCTGGGTAAAGGAGGAAAGCGATAAGGGGTGTCAAGCTATGATTTTTGGTCAAAAACATATTCCTCTGTTTTGGACTGTCACCTTCTCCAAGAGGAGGCTAAAATTCTCCTTTTGGCTTGGAAGGATCAGATGGTCTATCCATCTCTGCTGATGAGCTCTGCATAAAATAGACACTTCACACACACGCATGCGGATCATTGCTAGTGATCCATTACCAAAAGCCCTCCAGGATGGTCATGAGTTTCCTGATTTTTATACCAGTTACATGGGTACCAGCAAATGCGGTCTCCAGTTCAGGGAGGCTTCCCTGGTTTAAATCCCCTGTGGGCATGAGCTCAGATTAGGCACTAACCATCACCAAAGCCAGCAGGAGCTCTGCTGCTGAGCTGGTGGGCAGAGACAAGCACTGGCATCTGCAGAGACTTTGTGCCTGCCCCTGCTGATGGACCAGCGACTGATGGCGTCCCGGTGGTACCACATCTGAGGGGAGAGCAAGTCATTAACCATCTGCCATGCGGTGGAAGCTGACAAAAGGTTTTAAGCTAGAAAGCAGAAAGTGTAGGGTTGGCGACTGCTCTCACAGCCCTGCTGAGGGCACATTCCCACCCTGGTTTGGTCAGGAAGGCCTCCACGCACCCTTCCCGCTCCCTGACAGCCACTCTTGGGTATTAAACAGACAGTGTGCTTTCAGGACACACACAAGGCATTAGCATTTTCCAGGGCTGACAGCCCTGGTAGTGTTTCTGGGCCCAACACAATGTATGAAGCTTGCAGGGGCTTGACATTATAGTCTATCCCAAATCAAGTAAGAAAACCCAGGATTTTTCCTCCTCCTCGGATCTGCAGCTTGTTACTGTCTTCCTTTAGACATCCTCACCTTTGTTCCTGACCTCCTTAGCCTCAAAATTAGACCAGGTTCTAATAAAGAAAAGATGAACGATGACAGAATGGCTTGTCTCCTCCCTTGAGCTAGAGGCCTTGTGTCCCTGTGGGGGGATCACATCTTCTCTTGCCGTCGGAGCAGGGAAGGATGCCTGTGGGGCTGCCGTTAGAGACTGTATCTCAGTAACCAGTTTCCAGAGGCTGAATTTAGGTTTGTGTAGGTGGTAAGTATTTCCCAGCTGTGGGTGTCTGGCATTGCTACCTTCCCACAGGGTTTCATATGTGGAATTAACCCCTCCATCCCCAAGTAATGAATGCAGTGTGTCCCCAGTGCTCATCAGGACCCTGCGCAGGTGTGGATGGGGGGTCCAGCCTGCGGCCCCGCACCCCCTCGCTGCTGTGGGCACCCCGTTTCACAAGGGCCTGCTCACGGCAGAGGACTCGGGGGCTCCATCTTGTGCTCAGGAGGGGACATCGCTGGGGGTGCCTTGCTCCCACCCCAGCGGCACCCCATTTCCTTCAGCCCCCCACTCACACCGGTCTCCTGTCTCTGCATGTAACAACCCCACAGTTCACACCATGTGTCTGAGGGTGTTCTCCAGTCTCTTCTTTAATACTGTCAGGCTTGGGGCTGTGACACCTCCCTGGGGAGCCTGTTCCAGTGTCCACCACCCTCTGGGTGAAGAACCTTTTCCTAATGACCAACCTAAGCCTCCCCTGGCACATCTTCCTGCCATTCCCTCCGGTTCTGTCAGTGGTTGCTAAGGAGAAGAGCTGAGCACCTGCCCCTCCTCATCCCTTTGTGAGGAAGCTGTAGCCACCATGAGGTCTCCTCTAAGTCTCCTCCACACCCTCCCCTCACCTACCACCCCAGTTCTCCCCACTGGTTTGTCCCCTCTCCGCTTTTTCCACCTTATCTCAGCCATTCCCCACCTCCTGCCAACCAGCATCAGGCTCCTCAAACCTCAGGGTGAGGACTGTATGGCCAGACAGACAGCTGAGTAGGATTTCAAAAGTCTTTAAAAAGAACTTTAGAAAAAGAAATAAAATTTTAAAATTAATAATATTTTTGAACTACAATGGGTTGAAGCCCATAAGGAGACATCTCCCCCACCACTCCTGAGCCCAACCTCGGGTGGGAAGCAGTGTCCCTCAGAGGTGTTTCTGTTTGTCCTTCTCGTTTGCCCAGAAGAGCTCGACCCAGATACTTTGCTTTTCAGCCACTAAGAAGAAAGCTTTCAGATGGCAGGACGGAAACTAGTGCACATGATGATTACACGTTTTTGTCGTAACGGTTCTTTGTTATAAACAATTCGCGGTGTCAACACTCAGCCCTAGCCACACCGGATATTTTTTCCACCACCCTCACAGTGTCCACCTCAGCTCTGGGACCTCCCGTTCCACCTCGGGCACCCCTGCCCCGCACACGTTTCTGTCCTCCCTCGTCCTCTCGGGTCTCAACGCTGGGCTTGCCCGGTTGAGGAGACCCCAGTCCACCCCCCGGCGTTCCCAGGAGGTGGCCTTGGGCCCGTGTCCAGCGGTGACCGTGTGTGGGGCAGAAGCGGGGGAGAACTGCAGCTGTGCCCGGGCCTGCTCAGCCGCTCTGCAGAAGGGCAGCCCAGGCGTGAGGCCATCGTCCTGCCTTCCGGTCGTGGAGCATTCAAGCAAGCTGGTTTTAATACACTTTTTAGTGTAATAATTATAGCACAGTAGAATTTAGGTGCTCAGGAAGAACGGAAAGACAAGGTGCTTGCCCTGATTAGCAGCTCTTCGTTGGTTACTGAGCCTTAATTCTACAATTGGAAGTGAGAAGCTGACTCGCCCTCCCTGACTACCTTCAGCACTGATGCAGGAGTTTCTGGCTTTGCTCTGGAGGCACAAAAAATATGAGGTACAAAAGATTATAAAAATCATCCAGAGAAACAGCCCAGTTTCAAATAGGGAAGAGCTGCTTGGCAAAAGCTAGAGAGGAACATTATGAATTCATCTTAACAACAATCACTATTGAACGGCTGCAAGGATGGTAGAAGTGCAGCATTATTAGACTGTGCAAATTTTCAGGTAATTTGTTCCTGGAATTTGCTTTGTTGCCATCATATTATTGAATTCACAAGATAATGTCTGTCTAGAATTCATCTTGCAAAAAAAACCCCCAAACAACAAACCCCACAAATGAAGGAAAGCAGTAAATCCAACTCAAATGAACATTAACCCTCCAAGACACGATGCAGAGCTGAAGCCACAAAGGCAGAACACCGGCTCTATCCGCCCCAGCCCCACGTCCCCGACCCCAGGCACCCACCCACGCCACAGCCACGGGGCTGCACACGTAGGGTTGCAGCTCTTGTCCCCACTGATCCACTCCCAAATAGCTTAATTTAAAAAAAGACAGCAATGCAGTCCAACCAGGAAAAATCTGTGTGAAGCGAGGAGGCTCTGGATGTCCACCCCAAGCTATCGCAGCCGTGAAGGCAGCAGCTTGGCGGGGATCGGTGCTGGGACATGGAGGACGGTGTTTGGTGTACTTGGACTCAAAGGTCAGTAGATATTTACTGTACAAATATGTGCTGCTTTGCAGCTAAGAGGAGTAGATTTTGCAGATCACGATTAATTCTCCCAGGCATGTGAGCACTGGACACAACAATTACAGCTGTGGACAGTTTTATCCTCTTTGCCACGAGCAGAAAATGGAAGGGCTGCAGAAGGAGACAGTATTATATCCCAAATCTCCTTATTTAATAGTGGAACAAAATGTACTTTTATGCCTGTGCGGTTTGTAGCAGCAAGCCAAGGCTTTCTTCTTCTTACCCCAGGGTGCTTTCATTTGTTCTGCCAGCCTATTCCCTGTCAGTCAAGGGATATACATTATTAATGTACGGACTAAATGCTGTTCTCACTCATCCCTTTGCTCTCAAAAGCACTGCTTACATGAAGAGGACAAGGAGGATTTGGCCCAAAGATTTTAATCGTGTCACTCAGATGAATTGGTTTAACACAGATTTAAATTGGAAGCTTTTTGTTCTGATTTTTCGTGGGTTTTTTAATTACTGAAGGGGTTATTGTTTGGCTAATTTAAATCAGCATGGAAAGGGAATACCCTGGTAGCTGCTTGAAGGAGTAGCCCTGTAGCTCTGTCTGAAACAGAAAGAGATTAAGACTGAAAATATAGCTTTATAAATTGCAATTATAAACAGCTTGGGTTTTGTTGTTTTTTTTTTTTTAAGGAAAAATGTATGTGCAGGAAGAGACGCCACCTGCAAAGGAAGTTTGAAATTTTGGGCTAATCCTACTCCAACTGAAGCTGAATCAGCATCTAAGGTATGTTTTTGACAAGTCATGGCCCCATTTCAAGACATACATAAATTTTATTTATGTAGAGCCATAGTCAAGTTGAGCCAGTCCAGGACCTGGTTATTCACGCCCGAAAAATAACCGTGCTTTGGAAAAAACAGAATACAGCAGAACACACACACAAGCAACACTTCGGATGACAGTTACAGATGACTAAGGCACACTAAATGATGGTTGCAAAACAACGACCAGCATCTTGCCATGGTGGCCAAAAGCTAACAGGCAGACCCAGCAGGTCCTGCTCCTCTGGTTTGTTCTGCACTTGAGCTGGATACATGGGATCTCTCACGTGGATTTTACACTGCCCGCTCTTACTATGTGCTATGCTGAGGAGGTGGCAGGACAAGACCTGTCTTTCCAGACAGAGGGACACTAAATGAAAAATAAATGAGACGATGAAGCACAAGAAAGAGGGAAAAGAAAACAGGTTGGGCAGGAGGTGCTGGAAATTCAGCAAAGCCGATCTGCAAGGTGTTGGCAGTTCAGGGTTCACCGGAGGTAAATTGTGGAGCACTAAGCCTTGACCTGGGAACTAATTACATTAAACACACAGCGGTGAAACACACCCAAGGTTTTTAAGGAGCTGTCTGGCTTCTCACTTCAGAAAAAGGGCTGCTCAGTACCACGGTGGTTTTGAGCATGGGGAGAGCAGGTCGGGGCTCCTCCCGAGCCCCCCATCTCTGGGGCAGCTCCTCACCAGCTGAACACTCACGGTGCAGTATAAAACCCACCTGGCGGCCGCTGCGCTGGAGATCGTTCGGCAGCAGAGAGCAGAGGACGTCGGGCAGGGGGACTGTGGATGTGCAGTCCTGCTCTCCGCCCCGCTGGGTCCCAAGCCTTGCTCTTACGTCTCCGACTGTCCAGTTCCCTGCCACTAAATAAGGTCACATGTGTGATGGAGGGCAGAAAAGAAGAAGGAGGCATGGCAGAGAGAACTGTGGTCTTAAAAAGACACCTTTGCACTAATTTGGATGCTACAGGCCAAGACAGTAAATCCTAACTAAAAAATAAAAATGCACAGTCTGAAAAGCAAAGACCTTGTGGAGTAAATTATTAACTCAGCGAAGAAGGAGCAAGAGAGCCCACGAGCTGCACATGAACTGTTTATCTGGTGAAGAAAAGAGAGAGGCAGAGAAAGAGTTGCTTCAGCACCTAGCAGCTGGGGCAACTTCTGCCAAAGCAAGACACCTACTGTGCAGGGGAATGACTTGTCAGCGTGACCTGAGAAAAAGGATGGCCTGGCTGTGACCGGAGTGCATTTGTGAAGTGCCAAAGAGCCCTGGCTGTGGAGCTGGAGCCAGCTGTGCCAGATGTTCTTTGAGATCCCACCGGTGGATGCTGCAAAGGCAGCAATGGGGCAGGGTCAGATGGGGAGGTGCTGGGAAATAGTGAGGACAGAGGCTGAGAGGACAGCAGGAGCAGCCTGGCAGCTGCTGCCCACTTCTGGGACGTGTCCTGGTAAAGCGGAGCTTTGAAGGAAAGCAGTGCGGTCTAGAGAGAGCAAGGATGGTACAAAGAACAGGTGAATAAGGGAGAGCAACAGATGAGGACAATGACCTTCTGGGCAGCTCTCTGGACAGCCTCTGTCTAAGCAATGAGCAGGACCAGGCAGCTTATATGAAGGCTATACATTAGAGGAGGGGATGCTGCACACAGGAGATGTTAAGGACCTGGAAAAAAGCATTGAGTAAGGAAGGCAGAAGAATCAGCAAAACTCCTACCTTGTATGAAGGCACCTAGATGGAGACCCAAACCATGCCAAGGGCTCACGTACAACCCAAAGGGACAAGAGAGTGGTTGCAATGGAGAAAGGAGTAAAGGATGAAGACCTGTGGGCAAAAGGTTGAGTTTTCTTTCAGTGGTATGGAGCTGCAGCTTCTGGCTAGACATTCCTGTGGGATGTCACAGAGAGGGGATGAGATTTATTCCACAGTAAAGAGGCAGACTGAGGAGTTATTGGGAGTAAAAATGGTACCTGACTCATGTTTTCAAAGAGGAAAGACTTACACAGCTCTCCTAGAAGGCTGGCTGGAATGGGGATGAGGAAAAGTCTGCCATAAGAGAGACTACGAAATGGTAGCCATTGGAAGACAAAAATAATATAAATAATAATGCTGGATTTAACACACCTTCCTAAATTAAAAGAAGGGCTGTTTCTACAAAGTACGAATCCATAGATCAGGATCCACCTCTTAAAACAGGTAGGGTTTACCATAGCTTGGGAAAAACAAGAGATGCCTATCTCAAAAATAAGTGTCTAGCACTCTGAAATCTGGTAACGAGGAAACTGAACCAAGGACAACCATTTGGATTATTTGTTTAATGTCTCTGCATAGCAATTTGCCTGAAGCATGGATTGAGACAGACCAGTCTTGGTAAGGAAGAACCTTGGTTTTAAGTTAAATTCTACACCATCTGTTTCATTATAATCCGCTTCCACTCACTCTCCAGGGGGACAATAACAGCTTTACTAGTTTTCAGAAGCTGCACAACTAACCTTCAGCAGGAATAACATTTCAGTACTTTCTCATAATCAGTTTTAGCATCTAAGCCTATGAGGTCTGGGCAGAGCTCACACCTGCCCAAGAGCCAGAGCTATTTGCAAAGAAATCCTGGGAAGCAGCACTCTTTCTGGCTGTTGAGTTCATGGCTGACCTTTGGGTGTTTTTGGTGGCACTTTTCAATGTTCCTGTTGCTCTATTCCAGTCTCCTCTTCAACTGTGACTACTTCATTGGGCTTTCCTGTTCATTTCCTCCCACGGAGCTCCCTGGAAATGGCAGCACTTCCGTTCTCTCCCTGCCAGCTCTACAGCGTCTGATCTGCTGGAGTCAAATTCTGGTCAAAACATCCCTCACAAACATCCCAGCTGACAACGAAGTTTCAGCACCAGTTTTGTTTAAGCTTCCTTCCAGTTTTTCCCTTCCTGAGACAGCAGTTATACACAAGCTTTTTCAAGAGTACTTGGAGACATGGGTATCTGGGAAAGGATCAGCGCAGCATATGGAGGTCTGGTATAGACATACCCACAACAAGGAGGGATGGAAGAGGGAAAAAAAAATCACCCAAGCACTTGGCACATTCATTACCACATTAGGTAGAGGGATGGTGTGTCGGTACTTGTAAAACATCTGTCACGGGTGCCATATAAAGCACCATCTCTCTGAGATATTGTTAGTTTACTGCCTTCAAGTGGGCCTTGACCATCATTAGCAATCAATAAATTCTGAGCCAGCCTCAGGTGCTCAAAAGCAAACATTTAATGTAAGCAAACACACAGTGAACTGTTCTCACAGACTCTAATTGGGATCCCACCTCTCCCTCTCCCTCACACGGGCAGCTATCAAGGGAAAGCTCTTCATCTTTCCTGGTCTCATACAGAAACACAGACTCCTGCCACCTCGCTGCTCCCAGCCACAAGCTCCCCAGCACAGGCACCTTGGTTTGTCGGCCCTTCAGGGGCTGACTTCGCTCCCTGGCCCAGCAGAAGTCAAAGGGGTTTTTTTGTGCTGGGCTGACTTGGCTCATGGAAGTGCCTGGTAAGCACTGATGTGGGCGATGCTGGGGCACATGGCGGGGAACAGGGGAGGGGAGAGGGAGGCAAAAGAAGGACCAACTTGTCCCAGGCAGCCAGAGCCAAAAATAGTTCTGCAGCCCACAGAGCCATGGGCAAAGCTCTGACGCCGAGCAAGTTTGGTGCAGGCACTCGGTAACAGGTGCTGGAGCCTGAATTCTCCTTCCTGAGTAAAGAAACACAAGCACCGATGCAAATTTGTCTTTTGCTTGGGCATTTCTGAAGTGTTTCTGTGGTGTCCGGCACTGCGGGAGGTTATTCTGCAGTGGTAGCCCACTGCCCTCCCCCATAATGACACTGAGATCCTTTACCCAGGTGCCTGTTTTCAGAAATAAGAACAACAGGATCACCTCTAAGACACCCCCTTTCTGCCAATTTGGCTGTCTTCAGCCAAGGGTGTTAATACTTGGGCCCAGGGCCAGCCAGACACGGCCAGTTCCCCTGCCTGTGTGGGGCCGGAGCCCCATTTCCAGCGCCAGGCTGGTGGCCGGGAGCAGCAGCACCTCTGCAGATGCCAAGCTGCTTCTGTCCTTCACAGGATGGAAAGGTGAAGTCCGGCCACCACGGACTAAAAACAGTTGGTGCAACCAAGTCGGCATTAGCAGTTAGTAGTTTTACACTGGACAATTCTACTGCTGCATGATTGCACTCCTACCCATTCAACCACCCCAAGAGGGGAAGAGGGGAGCAACACAAAGAACTTTGGGTCCTGAGAAAATGCCTGCAGCCACAGAGCAAGCAAGAGAGACAATTTATTTTGGAATAACCTATGAGTGGTTTCCAAATCTCTGTCCATGGGGCACCAGCATCCATAAGGTCCGCAGAGTCATATTGCCCACACAGTGTTTCCCATTAAAACGCTTACGATAAAATAGCAAGAGAAATTTTGAGGATGGACAGTGACTCTAGTCCAAAAGCATCCTGTGTCTTCAACCACAGTTTGTGAAGTCTGTCTTGGTACAGCACTGTACATGTTTTTTAGGACAGACCAGCGCATCTACTAGACATGCAGAGATGCTCTTCTGATGGATAGAGGTCAGTTAAACTGATTTTAGTGACATACATGATTTATAGGTTCTACAAAGGTGTTCAAGCTCAGAGTTTTCTGCGCATGCACATGAATATTGAGCACATGACAAGATCAAGTTCCTACTGACTTCAGTGAAGTAGAATTCTATTATTACTTGAGAAAAATACAGGCACGCTTTGTCCATTTAGAAAGCAGCCCAGAAGCTGAGTAGTTGTCCTCGTTTGTGAGCGGTGGTTATGACCCAAACAGTGTCACATTCTTTCAGCTGCCTAACTGCTCACACTTTCAAATGCGTAACAGCAAATTCTTTGGATGATATACTGCAGCAGCAAAAAGCAGTTGTGTACTATTTCTTAACCTTTCTTAACACGGTCCCTAATAAACAGTATTTCTTAGACCTCATTAAGAAAAATACTATCTTCTAGCACTGATCTGGTGAGAGCTAATAGAAGCAGTAGGTGCCCTTTAGAAACGTATCTAAGGGTCAAGCAACTTTTTGAAAAATCACAATCAATCTAAATTTACTTTCTAAATACAAAATACAGCAAGTGAAATCTAGCCACAAACGTAAATTATTTTTCCCTCTGTTTCTGTGTGGAGAGAAAAAGGAGCTCCATTGCACAGAGACTGTTCTGGTCAGCTCCCATACTGCACACAGCCCCCGTGATATGAAATGTGAGTTGTATCTCTGTCAACAATAGAAAGTGCCATTGCACCAACTGTTACTGTAATAGGAAGTGAGTAACGACCATAATAATAATTCTGAATACCAGCAAGACATATACAAACATTTTAGACTTTTTTTTTCAGAAGACATCATTCTTCGATTATTCTTTTGGTTGGAAATAAATATTCAGTTTTCACCCTTCAAAAGATCAACAAATATTTCAAAATAAAGTAACCATTTTATTGCAAAATATACGATGACCATTTACAGCTAAAGAAAACATATATACCAAAAGAGATTTAAAACTATCAGCAGGTAATGACTACTGGAACTTCAAGGCGTGTCAGAATAATAAGCTAAAACTTAACGCCCATCCTGTTGGCCTGAGATTACGCTGTGCAATTAACATGCTTTATTTTCCAGGTGTACTTTCATTTTGCAAAGCACCACATGAGACACAAAGGCGGTTTGGGTATTACCCTGCTATCGGTAAACAAAAGGTAAAGAAGACAGACATGAAATACTCTCACAAGGAGCTGGATGGCATGGGCATCCATATGGAAAAGAACAGACAGAAATTATTAAAGTTCAGGGACAGGCTTGAAAACCAGAAGAAGAAAGGGTCAGAAAGATGTCTGGTGGAAAGTCATTCAAGTGTTTACTCTAATTAGTACTACATAGTTTTATATACAGCATAACGGCTACTGCACATTCGGGCGGTTTATCAGGCCAGCCCGGTCTGTGGTGTCTTTCTCACTGCCAACCTGTGGTAAGTAAATACTCAGCAGAGCTCAAACTTCAGTGACAAAGTCAGCAACTCTGGCACGTTTGGGACCGTGAACTGATCAGGACAGAATATTTATAGCTTCTGAGAGCTATATATATAGCCCACCAACATATAGTGCTGGGCAAACTGTGCAGAAAGGGCCCCAACAAAAAGACCCAAAAAGGATTTTCAAAGAATTGGCCTCAGGAGTTGTGCAGTGTGTTGTAAATGTACTAATTAACGTAGAACCTCAGACACAGACAGGTGTCCGGGTTTTACATGGCTCAAAAGTCAACCAAGTAACACCTTCATTAGCAGAGTGAAACAAACAGCTGGGGTTCTAAAAGACAGATACAAAGCATATAAATATCTAGGGAAAGATGAAGTTAAAGACATCAGATACAAAGCATATAAATATCTAGGGAAAGATGAAGTTAAAGACATGTACGTTACTTGATGAGGGAGGAAAGCAAATGAAAGATTTACAATTAAATAATAAACAGCACCAACAACTGCTAGACTTAGAAGACGTGACCCATGAAGAGTGATTCAATTAAGTGGGTTTACTTAAAAGAGAAGGCTAGAAGGAGAGGTGACAGCGTTCAGCGATGGCACCATTCATCATGTGCTGCCCAAGAACAGTCAGTGACGGACTCAACCCGCAGGCATCGCTCCTGCTGCGCTCACCCCCCAGCTGCAGGTTCTACAGCGGACGCGCTGCCCACGCGGGATCCCTCTCCTTGGAAGCTTTTAAGAGCTACAGAAACACTTGCCGGTTACAGTCTTGGCAGATTTGATCCCATCTCCAGCTAGGAGATGGACCAGGTAACTTGTTGAGATTTCCCATAGTCCTTACTCCCTTGAAAGATCCCCAGCATTCAGTCATGTTTTGCAGCGCTTGCGATTTTCTAACAGCTGCGAACAGGGAACACACAACTATGTTTGTCACGCCATCTACGTGCTGTATGGTTTATAAATTTAATGGACAGTATTTTTCATGAGAAAACTGTGCCGTATTTCCTGAAAAAACTTAAGGCACTGCTTGAACAGATTCCTGTCGGATAACGGTGCTGGGACAACTACAGATTCCTCCTTTCCCAGAAACCTCAATGCTAAAAGCCATACAAGAGAATTGTAAAATGACACCCAATCTATTCCACCTTTTTTTGAAAGCTACCAAGATAACGCAACTCCCTAAGTAAGTCTCTGTTGTGCCTTATCTACTGGAAAATCGTAACACAACAGACAATGCATTAAAAAATCTCCAAGTAATTTTCAAAGCGGACAGCAAAATTCCACAGACAGAACTTGACACCCACTCACTGTCTGGCCTATACCAAGATCACTGATGATGCTACAGAATATGGAAAAAAACACATACAGAGCACCAGTCCTAAGCTGAGTTTTAGGGCTGAATTCAAAGTTCACTGAGAAATCTGTAAGGTTCTAAATAAGTAAACCAAACACTCACAAACTATACACAGCAGAATGGGGCTGAGCAGACAGAAACATAAGCTGACCTTTGCTTTGTTTGTGGATTCTGTAGGACTGAGTTTGCTGGTCAGACCTTGGGAAGACCAGGCTTCTTGTGAAACCAAATATTATACTTCCCCACTTGTTTCCGCGAAAAAGGGAAACAAAACAGACCTCAAGCCTATTAGTATTTGATGATAAAAGAAATGCCAACTATTAGCAATTCTTATCAAGGTGGGAAACCAGTTTAATACAGTTTACAGAAATGCTACAAATTCCTTCATTACTGTGTGGTTTGCAAACAGTCCACGGTCCCAAGCTTTACTTGAGCTGAAGCGTTTTCAGCGCAACCACAAGTGATACACTCCAGGGACGTTTCAAGAACACTGTATAAAGCCAACTATTTCCTTAAGGCTACACAGCAACTGTCTTCAACTTCTATTTCAGACTTCTCACACAGCTTTTTGACAGCAAGAAACCAGAAACCCTCAGAGATAGGTAAAGCAGAGGTACAGAAAGCAGCCTAAGTCAGTCTGAGTAACAAAACTTGCAGAACTGTTCTTGATTACTCGGTCTCTGAGACGGCCTCATCATCATCACACGTGCTAACTTTGGGATCCAAAGTAAGATTTTTTTTCACAACATTTCAAGCCCTGCTTAAAATGTGATCCTAGATGTCACTTAAAGAGATTCCCAGAGGAGATGTGGGCTTCTGAAAATCCAAAATCACTTTTTAAAGTTGCTCCACAAGTATCCATAACAGCCGATGCCCACACTGACAACATAAGAACCCTTTACCTAAATTCTGCCTTTGCATAAGGATGAATCTTTCTCAAGAGAACACATTAAACTTTTCATGCCTATTTTTCTTTCTCGTAAAGTTAGACAGCTTCAAGTTCCAGGACTGTCCAGAGCCAGGAAATTAATTTTCTAAGTGCAGTAATACTTGTTTTTAAAAGCAGGAAATATGACATTTTACATTTCAGGTTTTTAATTCTCTTTAATCAGACACATTACAATGCACAGCTGTGTCTTTAGCCAGGTAACAGAGTGCCATCAGGAAGATCAGGAAGAAATTATCAAGTCCTAGTCCCTCCTCCAAATACAAGTATTGCAGATATTCTAAATGAGGATGATTCCCACACTTAGTATACAATTCCCCTATACTTATAAAGCCTTTGTAACAATCCAGTTTTCATTAATTTCTGTAATTGAGATTCCAGCTACCGCCGCCAGGGATCTTATTGAACTGACAAGCACCCTTTGCCTTCTAATACATTACAACCGCCAGAATTTCATATAATATTTTGAACTCAAGCATTGTAAAGTTTTGAAAATACAATTCTGACTGAAGTTAACCAACCCACTAATGATGCAGCCTTCCAGCTCTTCAGTGCTCATTAAGAGAGATTGCTTATGAAACAAAATATTTTTATTTAATGCTACACAATCTGAATTGAAGGAATAGCACATACACTTCCCCTCAGGACCAAGCTGTAGGGATAAATCCCAGAACATTTTCCAAAGTAAATCCAGATTACCAATTACCAATCAGTGCAACAAACATCTTCATCCACTTGCACTCAGCCTATTTTTAGACAAACTATGGCATCAGAACATTTAAGTACCTCTCCTCCACACAGCACACGAGTTGAGAGCAGATTTCTTGCCTTGCAGGAGCTAGTTTGTAAGGAAATATGTATTGATAACATTAAAGAAAAATAAATGAAGCGTTACATTCTGATGTCAGGTGTACAAGTGCAGTAGTGGATTACCCTCAGGGAACAACATTATCTATAAAAGTTAAGTGGTATACAGGTTATCCTGGAGTGACTATAATATAGAGAAACTCTATGCCAAAGTAAGTATGTACAGAGATACTGTCACAGCAAAGAGGACAGGAAGCTAATCTCACAGAAGTAGTTCAATAAGGAGCAAATGAGTGGACAAAGACAAAGGCTTTGACTTTATATAATAAAATACCAAGTGCATTCTTTTAAGTGAATGAGTCTTTGAGACTATGGTCCTAGATTTTAGGAAGCCATTTGAAGGTCAGATATACAGTCCTGCTGTGTAGCAATGGTTACTTGGACTGCCAGAATTTTTACATCGGCTGTAACCTCAGTAAGTCACAGCAACTATGGTATTGCTTCTTACTGCAAGGTCAAAACTAAAGCTCTTAAATAAGCTCCCTCCCAATGCCGAAGATGTGATTTTCGGATTGCAGACGTTCTAGCACAACTCTGATGTTTCTCCACTACTTCCATGCTGCACATCAGGAGTTAGAACTGAGCCCAGAACACTTTTAGGATAATTACATTTAGCTGCTCAAAAGTTCTTGGCCAAAGAGTTATTATCCAGCCTTTTTTTTTTTTAATGAATGAAACTTTAATCACATCCGATTTCTTAAAGTAGTCGTATTATTTTAGCTACTTTGGCTCTTTTCCAACAGGCTTATTTTAAGCTGGTTGTGAAGAAAGGTTATTAGTGGCTGGGTATTTTGCCTATTCCTTCAAGAGTTGCTACTGAAATAACCAGACGCATTTGAGGGGGAACATGTGCGGTTGACTGCTCAAAATATCATTGAAAAATTGATTTGGAAAGATTTTTTAACAGCAGAGTTGCTTTAGCCTAATATTTGACAGCATTTTTCCAGCCAGCATTCAATCCTGCCACTTCTCAGCTTCCTCAGCCATCTACCCAATACAAAGGATAAAACGAGTCTCTCCAGTGCATGACTTCAAGGAACATGATCCCTCACAGTAAAGGAATCCCATTCAAAATGGCTCACAGTATTAGACTCCAATACACAGGACAAAAATGTAGAAGTCTCACAATTTTCATGCAGCTTATAGGGAGTCTGCTGCGCCTCGAGCCAGCAACTTAACTACTAGTGACTGGGCTCGAGCAGGCAGCACACTAAAGAGTAATTCTGAGCTGCTTCCCTCTTCACTTAAGATTAATTTACTGTAATGTACATTACTTTCAGTGGAATGATACTGCTCATGTTTTGGCAGGATGGGGAAAATTCCACTTTGTCTTTTTTATTATCTTATAAGGCAGATAATGCAGAAAGTTGAAACAGAACTTCTACAAGGATTTAATCTGTGATATTGTAAAATCAAAGTACTACTTTATTAAATGAGTTATTTTACACAATATGAACATCAATATAATTACAATTGTAAAAAATTTTTTATAACAAGTATGGACTGATTCTTCAGGATTTCCAAATAGGGCACAACTGTACATTTACACAGAATTGTCTTTGCATGAAGCCCAAGAGGGAACAGCATAAAAATATGAATGTTTCTGTAGCCCCTTCATTTTTGCTGATCAACAGTTTTAGAAAAGCAGCTGCAGGTTTGTTATGTAAGGTCTGACAGTAGAAGAGTCAATAGGTGCCATGATTTCACCTATAAAAAACAAGAACAACTCAGTTAAGCTGAACTGTTACACAATGCTGTTTACCTTTACGTGAATTTAACACCATAATACTACTTTTTACCTCATTTCAGTCTTTTATTATAGCCATGTTCAGTTACAGCCTAACAACTGCCTATTGGGAAATATCTTCTATAGTTAATGCAGAAAAATCTGCATTCACTTGCATAGCTGCAGGAACAAAAAGGCTCAATTGTTGCAAATACACTAAACAACTGTTTCCATTACATGTTTTGTAGCAACAGATTGCATTTATTGTATGTATTTTGCTCAAAGCAAAACTAACATTTCAAAGCAAGAACTAAATAACAAAATATTTCTACAATTCTAAGGATGGCCATTTGAAATAACATTAATCCCTTTTAAAACAACCTCAATGCACAGTGAAATGCCACAGCCATTTCACCTACATAAGGATTACCTTGCTTCTCCTATGTAACACTTCAAGGTTATAAATTTTACCTATATCTAATTTTCATTTTAAAGGAAACGAAGTAAGTAGTCTCAGCTGTTGGTAGTAAAAAACCAAAACAAAACCAAACCCTGATTCATAATATATCGTTTAAAAATTAAGGTAATGACCTGTAGACAACTTTACGCCTGAACATCAGCCAATTCTGGAGGAAGTGGAGTCTTAGGATGCTTGCTTTCAAAGTGCTGTTTGAAGGTCTTGGGATCCGGCATTTGCGTCTGATTAAAGAGAGACATTTAACTTTACGCACAGTATAACAGTTAAATGATACTACAAAATCTGTTCCCCCCTATGTTTTTTTTTCTTTTTCCTGAAGTAAATTGTCTCCTCAATGACACTGCTGTAGTGACAGAAGAATTATTAATTTAGCTGCAGACTAAGAGAGAACATTTAGCCTCAGATTTTCAGAGAACTGCTTTAAAGCACTAGTTCCACAGTTTTGGCCTGTTGATGACTTTGGTATTCTTGCTAGAAATCTCCCTGCAGGTCTAACACTTCATATGCTTATTTGGAGGAAAAATCTACCTCCTTACCATTTTATTTTTCAATAAATAAAAGATAAACATTTATCCTTTTCAGAATCACATCTTTATGAGAGCCATTTCTTTGTTTATCAATAGGCCAAAGACTAATGTGGCACACACTGATTCTCTACTTGGCACAAGCTATCTTAGACCATTGTTACTACACAGCAAAAGGCACCAACTGCCCAAAGTGATTGCTGTTACAGCCTGATTTCACAAGAGGAGCTCATTACGAGGACTTAAATAAGATGCAATCTTATTTAAGACACTCAAAGTGACAAATCTATTCTGCGACTGACCATTTAAGTGAAAATGGCAAGTTTATCCTTCAGCTCCAAAATGAGGACATTCAGGAAAATCAGCCAGAAGGAAAGTATAATCCAATTAGTGCTCACATTTCTGTTCTCTTGTCAAGTCACAATCTACTATGTATCAAATTTACTCTAAAGCTTTTGGCACCACCACTCTTCCTCCTCTACATTAACATCGATAACCAGTGATGCCAAGACAAGTCAATTCCTTCACAAATAAAAGATGTTTCCATTTGGAAACAAAGTGATCTTGTACTTTTTACATTCCATACATCATACTAACACCACACGCAGACCCCTGCAATTCAAAAGGAAAGGCAAGATAACTAACCAAAACAGATCTGTACATGACCTCTCAGATTTTCTCGTATCTCAGTTATCAGTACAGCTGAGTAACCTGTAAGCAAGTCACATAACAGATGCAAATGCTTACAGCAACAAGCTCAATAGCCACTTAAGTATTTCAGTTTCCATTACATAATCTTCTAAAAATTCTGCTCTAGGCTGGAAGACAGACCTTCCTACAATAATTTGTCTTCAGTTCCTCTTACCCTACAGACAGTGCAGGTGTATATCAAGGCAGCCTTGGCCGCAGCCTTCTGATCATGTCCTTGTTTCTTTTTTTGCTCAGCTTGCTTTTTGGCATTTTTCTGCTGTGACTGAATCTTCTGCTGTCCACGAGCCATATCTACAAACAAAAAGAAGACATTTAGTCTACAAATGTGAGAAACTACTGCTTCTAGCTGACTCAGAAGTAATAACCATGAGAATAAAGCAGCCATGTACTCTGTCCATAAGGCCCACAACTCCCATAACTCATATACGACAGACATCTGTTCAAGTTGCTTTTTACTATCTAAAGACTCTCTGGTTTTAGAACTGTTCTTCAAATATGCATCAGAATTATTAGGTCATTCTAAGGTTTCTTCCACCTCAAAGCATCAAGATCTACTTTTGAAAAGTGTTTTCAATAGTCAGAATAATTTAAGTTTCCTTTACAGTTAACAGAAACTTATTCTCTATTTCGACAGGTAACGTTTCTTGTTGTTGTTGTTCTTTTATTTTAAAGCTTAAGATTTAACCTTCATGAAACAGGTTCTAAGAAAGGCAAATTAAAGTATTGTCCAACCTGTATTACTGTCTTCTGGTGTCTGTGATTGTGAGCTGCTTTGGATGTGGAAATGCCAAGAACAATAGGTCATCCCTTCTTATTCAAGGCTGCTTTTTTTTTTTTACAGGTAGCCATTCTTTTTGATTTTCAGCTGACTTTACATGCATACACACTTCTTAAAAAGAAGTAAAATTCACTCCATCAGAAACCATTACTCTATATAACACAGCAGCATAAAGGAGGCAAACACCATGTAAAATCCCAATGGCCATATGCCATTAGAAGGTCCACCACAAAAGAAATGAGGTACAAACCCACATTTCAGGGGGCAGCAAACCAGCGTATTTACAACAGCAACACTCCCCCTGCATGCAGCCCACTAGGCCACCCAATTCAGCTTGCACCCCAGCCCCAGATCAGGCACCAGGCAGGATCTGGGCACACCAACAGAGCAGGCTTCCCAGCATGGGTGTATAACCCAGCAGCCCACTTTCTGCTATTATCTCCCTCACAGTCCACACACACGATCCACACCTCTCACAGAGGCACAAGTCCACCACACAAACACAGGCCAACCAGTCAAGGCTGGTGTCTTCAGGCAACTAGTAAAGTCTAACGTTGCCAGGAGGTTGGCTGGTTGGTCACTGCCCATCTATGCAACCCAAGCATTTGCTCTAAGTTTTGTACTCACGAGACACTACGTGGCTAGAACAGGTCTGTCGTGCAGTCCTTCCCACAAGGACAGACAGCCTTCCGCTGCAAGAGGGAGAAGGGCCTGTCCAAACAAAGACTGACCTCCAGTAACCATCTGCAAAAAGCCCTTAAAACTGTTACAAAAAAAGCTTCCATGAAACATCAACTACACCTGGAAATTCACTAGTATTCCAAGAATTTCTGGATATGTGGCACCATGGTGCTTAACATGGAACAAAAAGATGGCCCTGAGACCCAAAGTGGCTCTTGCATGTTGAGAGGCAACTCTCAGGCCACAGTCGAGTTCTTCCATGGTATGTAACACCACCATGTAACCCTTTGCAGAAGCATAACCCTACATCTTCAGCACTCTCTCCTCTTCCCCTCTCAGTTTCTCCAAAGGAGAATTTAGAAGTCCATATGGCTAACAAAATTGAACACAAGAAAATACAAATCCTATTAACAGGCATACAGAAATACACGTGGCATTCAACACCTTCCATAAGATACGGTATTGAATGTCAATAAGACTAAAAATACCTGTCTATGTTTCACTGTATGCTACGATAGTTACCCCGAAACAACCCAGCCAGGGCCTCACACTGCTTGCGTACAGCATGGGCCAACAAGAACACTGAATTCCCATTAAAAAAAAAATAATCTTGCCAACAGCTTTGCATACACTAGAAGGAAGTGTAGGTTTTATTTCAATTCTATTTTACTAGCATCACAGTAGTCCTCCAGAAGTCATAGGGTTCCTGAGAGAAAATACTCGGATAATAAAAAAAATAAAGATTTTCATTAAGTTCTTGCATTTTGTATTTTTAGTCCCTCGACAAGAGCTTTTTAAGTAGTACACTGGAATAGTCAATCACACTGAGCTTGTGTGTATTGGGCAACGGCTGGTTTTAGTTAAGACAAACAAGAAAACACGAGCAAAAACATCTGCTTAAAAATATCAACCTCCATATGATGCCCAAGACCACAAATCCAAGAGTTTAAATATTGCAAATTACACTAATACAGTTGAAACACAGAGTGAATACTTCATGACTGAAAAAGGTTATTTGGACAATCAGTATACTAAGAAAATGACAAAAATAAGCCCAGAGTTTGTTTAAAATAATGATGAGTTTAACGACAAGGCTAAATCTGTATTTCAGTTACACAACATAATTAGGGTTGTTTTTCTTATAACGAACACCCTCAGCCCAGTAAACAGGCCTGCTGTCTTGAAACAGAATAAAAATGTGTGAGCACGCAGGAAGCCTAATAACACACAAAAAATTTGCTGCTAAATTATAATGGCAACAGCACAGGCCCTGCAGGGCAACGAGGCTGAGGCCTGCGTTACGTTAACACGGTCATTTCCCTATAAGTAACCAGAACCCCAGCCGGGAGTTTCGAGTCCCCAAACTGGACACCAACAGCTGTTCCGCTGTCACCTCCAGACACCAACGGCCGCTTGCGGTGCTCGGGCTTTCCCGGCCGGGCGGCCAAGGGCCTGGGCCGGAGGAGCAGCGAGCGCGGCCTCCGCCGGCAGCTCTGCGGGGCAGCCCCGGCCCGGCCGCAGGGGCAGAGCGAGGCCGCCGCCCCAGCAGAGACTGGCGGGGCTGGGGGCGGCCGCA